>BCLH01002605.1:11989-44671 GCA_001602315.1 Zoysia pacifica
CGCCGCACTCTCAGCCGCTGTCCGCGCGCCGTCGCCGTCAGCCGTCTTGCCGCACACAGAAAACTGTTACGCCCCTGGTTTCCACGGCCAGTTTGGCTAGCTGGATGCATCGCATGACGCGCTCCGCCGGACGCCGTCGAGCTGATGCGCCGCTTGCACGAGACCCTGTCCGGCAGCGAAGCCGCACCCTCGCAGCCGCCGCTACCCGAAGGGGACACTGTCAAACCAAATCCGTGCGCGCTCGCCCTGTCCCATCGGAGTTCAATGCTGACGCATTGATGCCACCCGCCGCTGGTCGGAATTGTTGGCCGTGGCGCCGTCTGAGCACATCCACGTTCACTCAAGAGCCGTCGTCGGTTGCCACGGGGCAAGCCAGCTGTCCCCGCGCTACCCCGACCGAGATCCAGCTCGGTCGTGCATTTTTGTTGCTAGCAGAGCGCGTCGGGAAAGCTTCCCTTTGCCGCCCGTACCATAAAAGGGCAGGGCCACTGCGCGTGCGCCCCTGCTCTGCCTAGGTCCAATCTCCCTCTCGTCCTCATTGCGTCGAATTTTGGATTTTTACCCTTTCTTCCCCGTCGCCGGTCACCGGGCGCCGTTGTCGATTCTGCTCGAAACGACAGGCCATTGGCCCAACAACGCCACGCAGCAGCACCACCTCACCGAGGCGAAGCTCGCTGAGCTGGCCAAGTAGCGCAAGCACCCCCCTCTCGCTCTCCCCACGGGAGCCGCTGCCTGCCGTCGTGCGGCTCACGGCTCCAGTCACTGTGGCGCCGCCTCGGGCCAATCTAAGTGCATCACGAGACTCCCTGGGCCCGTGCGCAGCTTCTCGGCCGAAGATGGACCCTCCTACTGCAGCTTTCGTCCCCCACATCAACACCACCACCCGCACGCCTATGGCGTCATCGCCGCTGCTACTTCGGCTCACCGCCGGCCATGGCGAGCGCCACACCGCCGTCCTCGTGTAAGGCACACATGAATCCTTGCCACACACCGCCCTTGGCCGCGCTGCCCGCATGCGCACAGCACTCGAAACGCGCCTGAGCGCGTCCGAACCGCGCCAGTGCACGCCCGACGCGCCCAGGCTCACGCACGTGCGCTCACGTCCACGTCAAGAAATCACACTTGGTCCTAGGTCCTCGGACATGGATACGACCACGTGTCCACCTTGGGCACGGCCACAAACTCGTGTCCACGGCCACAGACACGGTCACGTGTCCACGTGTCCACGGTCACGGACACGGTCACGTGCCCACGTGTCCACGGTCACGGACACGGGTACGGACACGGTCACGTGTCCACAGACATGTCACTGCTCACGTGTCCACGGACACAGACAGCTCACGTGTCCACGGACACGTCACAACCCACATCCACGAAACCCTGATTTCGTGCCCACATCCACGAAATCCCGATTTCATGTCCACAACCACAAAACCCCGATTTCGTAGCCACATCCATGAAACCCCGAATTCGTGCTCACATCCACGAAACCCCGAATTCATGCCCACATGCGCGAAATCCCGAATTCGTGTCCACATCCGCGAAACCCCAATTTCGTGCCCATGTCCACGAAACCCCAATTTCGTGTCCACAACCACGAAACCACGAACCCTTCCATCCTAGCCTATTCAAACTCCATATTTTGCTTGGTGTTCCTTTCTTTTGTAGTTTTATAGCCTTTTCTTTAGTAGTCTTATTGTGACTGTTGTTTGTAGCTAAAAAAGAGCCCCAGTACGAGGAGGAATCAGAAGAGCCAGAGTACGAAGAAGAACCCGAAGACGCCGCTGAAGGCAAGTCCTAACACCCCTTTGAACTACTTTGAACCTATTTTATTGCTGCACCTATAGGAGTTAAATGCTTGCCTATGTTTTAAAATGTGTTAAACGTTGTATAGTATAGTACCTATTTGATTCTAGATATTTATATCTATGTTAGTAACTTGCTGTGGTTAATATAAATACTACCTTGTTAGCCAATTGATGACACACCCTTGTTAACCGTACGACTTTCGTTCTTTAAATACTTTTAATGAACAGAAAGATACCTTGATTAGAAAAATGCTTAGGACCCTAATTGCGGTGCCTCATACTGTCACACCTTACATCACTCTTTTGCAAACGTGTTAAAATGTGTTTGGTGATGTGAGTAAAATAAAATGGGGTAGGCTTAGTGCAACTGGTGTTAGGTGAAGATGGGTGATTTTGGTCGTGGGGTGGGGCTCACAAGAGGTGATGGTGATAGGTTTATAGTCTTCGGTGTGGTCCACCTGCCGTGGACGAGTCCGCCACTCCTGCCATATAAGGATCGGTTTGTTAGTCCTCGACTTAGTAATTTCGTGCGACCACAGAACCTGTATATATTAGGCAGAACTTATCCCCGCTATATAAGTACTCCACATCGAGCCATTAGGAGGTCGGTAGGACACATGAGGACAGGAGAAGGGTGTGAGATAACTCGCTACCTGGCTCTCGACTATCTAATTGCCCGCGTTATGGGACCGTAAGCCCACTGATATAGCCTCTGGTTTGGTAATACCCGACATAGTAGGGGACCAAGAAAAGACGTGACTGTGGTAAATCTTCACGATCCGGCTTCGAGAATGTACTATTGCGTCATCGGGAGGGTGATACCCCGACAGATATCCCCTGTATACATCTTGGGTGGAATCTGTGAAAACTTATGTAGTCAGGGGGTAAATGTTATGCAACTTTATTGATCAAGAGTAGCATAACCTATGAGTACAGTGTATAACCTCTGCAGAGTGTAAAATCCTTTTAGATAGGCCGTTGTCACAGTAATGACATGTTATTTGTTCGGTACCCTACGATTAATTTTCTATTTATCCTTGACGTGTGAGTGGTTGTAGATGCCCGTGTTTTGGACATGTGTTGTCTGTGCGTCGAGAGCCTGCATGGAAGCGTGCTAGTGCCCGTTTAAAATTTGAGAACTGATGGAGAGAGTGAAAGCCTTCGTCAGGTTCACCCTACTAAAACATGACAAATAATGTTTTCTGTCGAATTTAAAAATCTATCCAATAGGGAGCCCTTGCAGAAATACTTGCTTTGCGCAAAAATAAAGACCTCAAGCCTTTCTTTGTTTTCGCTTCTGTGGACCTTACTTCTCCTACCGTTAAGACTTGCTGAGTACCTTCGTACTCACCTCTCTCCTCTTGCCGTTGTTTTGTTTAGAAGATGAAAACGATGAGAATGATGCCGACTATGAAGATTAGAAGTCCTGTTCTTCGCTCGAGTTTGCCTGTGGTGTAGTGTTAGTCTCCTAGTAGCGTGATGTATGAATAAAGTTGCTGCGCCGACTTGCTGTTATAATATAGGCTATGTTTGTCAGACTTTTTTGAAAACTTGTACTATGTCGAACCCATATGTGTAATAATATCGCTTTGTTTTTAATGTGCGTATCAACTACCGGTCCAGAGATTGATACTTGTGACACAAAGACACTCTTTTCTGGAAGGGGTTTTACATAGCTGCCTATTGAGTACCCATTTGCATCCATATGTGGCTGCCATGAGATTGATGACTTTACTGCTTTTTCAGTGCTTAAACAAATCCGTGATTTCAGTTTTTGATTCAATCTCGCACGTACTCCCTCTATTCTAAAATCACTTATTATCATGGTTAATTTGAACTAACCGATGACAACAATTTTATAATGATGGGTGTATATCTGTATACTAATTATCAGGCCTAGGGAAGAAAAAAAAAAAAGGCGCACCCTATTGAGTCAAATAGAAAAACAGCCATGCATCCTGTTCACACATTTTGCAGAAGGTTCTCCATTCCCATTATGCCACCTTAAAAAGCGTCGTGATGAGACCACATTTCCCTCATCCTTGTGATCATCCTCCTCTCGCTCATCCGGGCACGTATAGTCAAGTTACATTCGCACATGTGAGAATATACATATCTACGTATCTACACTCGTATGCATGCAACCACGATTCCATACGCACACCAGATCTTTCAAGTCCGCGGAGCGTGCTCTGATTCCTCATGTTGGTTAGTCGTCATTCCCCTCGATGACAACCTCGCTGCTGGCCTGGTCACTTGTTAATTAGTATCCTCGGAACATTGGCGGTGGCGGTGACGCATAATTTTGTGTCATGATTGGTGGCAGGATGATTTCCTCTGGTGCTGGCGGAGGCAATGACGGTGCCGGTGGTGGAGGCGATGGGACGGCTGGTGGAGGCGACGAGCTCACCGGAGTTGGTGGTGGTGGAGATTTTACTGGTGGGGGTGATCTCACAGGTGCAGGTGGAGGTGGGTAATTTACAGGTGGAGGTGGAGAGCTCATCGGAGCTGGTGGTGGTGGAGATCTTATAGGAGGAGGTGGCGAGGGTACTGGAGCGGGCGGTGGAGGAGATTTCACAGGAGGGGGTGGCGAACTCACTGGAGCCGGTGGAGGTGGAGATTTGACCGGTGGTGGCGGCGAGCTCACTGGAGGTGGTGGCGGTGGTGAGTGTACTGGTACCAATGGTGGAGGGGATTTCATTGGTGGCGGGGGTGGTGGTGAGCTTACTGGAGTTGGAGGAGGCCGGGATTTCAATGGGGGTGGAGGTGAGTGCACCGGTGGTGGAGGCGATTTCACCGGTGGAGGAGGTGGGCTCACATGTTTGGGCGGTGGAGGTGATTTCACCAGTGGAGGAGGTGGGCTCACAGGTGTGGGCGGTGGAGGTGATTTCTCTGGTGGAGGAGGTGAGCTCACTGCTGCCGGAGGTGGCGCTGGTGATCTCATTGGCTCCAGTGGGAGATATGAGCTTTTTGGTGCTGGTGGAGGCTGCACTTGCTTTGAAGGTGAAGGCAATGGTGACGGCGCTGGAGCTACTTCCGGCGGCTTTGGACTCTTTCGCGGTGGTTCTGTCTCGGGCTCCTTTGGCTTTTCTGGCTTTGGAACTGGTGTTGGCGGCACTTGCGCCTTCTTTGGTGGCAAAGGTACCTCTTTTGGTGTTGGCGTCGTCTCCTTCTTCGGCGATGGCTTGTGAGGCGGCGCGGGTCCACCTGAGCAGATGTTCGTGCGGCAGTCGACGGGGTGCGCGAGCACAGGCGCGCATGTGGCTGACGGCTTCTGATCTGGGCGCTCGCCACGGAGGCAGTTACCACTGTCATCTAGTGCCACCGGCGCGTTCTCCGACGGCACGCATGCAGCCGGCTCCACGCTGAAGAAGTTGTTCGCGAAGCTGAAGTTCGAGAGCGCCGGGAGGTTGCAAACGCGTTCCGACACGGCGCCAGCGAGCTGGTTCCTCGACACGTCGAGCTGCTCGAGGTTGGTCATGTTGCTAAGTCCCTCCGGCAGCGTGCCCACGAGCAAGTTGTCGCTGATGTCCACCACGGTAGTGTTCACGAGCAGGGCGAGCTCCGGTGGGATGCATCCGTCAAGGCGGTTGTTGAGCAGCATGAGCTGGTCGAGCGTGTCGGCCATGCGGCCGACGCTACGAGGAATGCAGCCGATGAACGCGTTGTTGGCCAGCACCACCACCGTGGCCGTGGAGTTGCCGAAGTTCTCCGGGATGTAGCCGACGAAGCGGTTGTTGTTGAGGAAGATGGCGTCGAAGTCCTTGTTGAAAAGCTGCGGTGGCAGCACGCCGTCAAAGTTGTTGAACCGAAGGTCGAGGTACTTGAGCTCGGGGATCTGCAGCACCACGTGCGGGAAGCCGCCGACGAAGCGGTTGTTGCTGACGTCGAGCTCGTGGAGGAGCGCAAGGCGGGAGAAGCTCTTAGGGATGATGCCGCAGAAGCGGTTGGAGTTGATGTGGAACAGGGCAATGTCGGTGAGCAGGCCAAGCTCAGCGGGGAGATACCCCGCAATGTCGCCGCCGTTGAGGTCAACACTGGCGACCACGGTGACATTAGCGTCGTCGAGCGCGGGCACGCACGTGACGCCGAAGTATGAGCACACGTCGACGCCTACCCAGCCGCTGGTGAAGTTCTTGGGGTCGGAGTAAATGGCGCGGCGCCAGGCCTGTAGCGCGACGTACGCGCGGCGGAGGCGCTCATTGGCGAAGGTGACTTCGACACGGATGTCGAACTCGAAGTCGTCCGAGAGGTCGCCGTCGCCCTCGCGCAGGGAGAGCAGCTGCCGCCGAGCAATGTCCGACGCCTCCGCGTCCGACAGCGCGGACGTCGTCGTCGCCGCGGCCGCTGCGAGCAGGAGCGCGGCGAGGTAGACGGGCTGGATCCGGCGGCCGGCGGCGTCCATGCTGGATGCCTGGGAAGGGGCAATCAGGGCGGCCACCCCTTGCGGTGGTGCCTAACTGGAGGAGGGAGAGATATAAGCCATAGGCCGCGACGAGCGCAGGATATGGCCGTGCGGTGGCGCGTGTGTTCCGGGGTTGGGCCGCTGCGAGCTGGTGGTTGCTTTTGTTTTGGCGGGAAAGGGGCAGGGAAGGGACACAGGTGGGTGACCGGTTTGACCGTTGCTGGCTGTGGCAGCTCGTCTCTGCTCTTGTGTCCCCTGTAAGCTGTCAATATGTCATGCGATTCCATATTTGGGCTTTACGTAATGTGGTCTCTGGAAATTAAAGGGGAATTTTATTGTTGATTCAAATCATTTTGGGCTTCAAAATTGTAGTTTTTCAAAACTACCCCCTCTGCAGCAATTTAATGGAAGCTATAGTACAAGAAATGTAAATGTTGTAATTTCCGAATGACTATATAAGAGTGCCTGGAGAGAGCTCGATCCGTTTTTAGTTCACTCCTGATGCCTTCCCGTGCACAGCTTTAGCCACCCTCGAAGAACCACCTATTAACATTAAATTAATTATTAGCTATTCTACTTGTCGGTGTTCTAACTATTGGTACAGTAAATTTTATGTAATCAGATAGAAAATTCGTGCGCTCTTCGTATTTGAATAGCCTAGTCTACGAAAGAGACTCAAAGGTTAACCTAGTTTGGGCCGCCGAGAGGCGTAATACTTACGTTCAAAGACGAATCGTATAAACTCAAGAACACGAATACAATGCGGAAAAGTCTTAGCACGATCTAAAAACCATAACACACGTGTGTGGATGTGGTTACAGTGGAATACAACTTAGCTATCTTGTCTTTCGTCTATCTTAGCGTCTCTGATGCCCCCTTTTATATAGGGTTGATTCAGGGTTACATGAACGGACTATGGTTACTCGGATGAATCAGGATTACGTGGTTTGCCGGCTACAGAATCGGGTGACCCTCTAAGAGCTGAGGCCACGGTTTTCGGTTGGTATAATTTTCTGGCACCCGCTGGAGCTTGGAGCAGACGGTCGGCGTCCTCTATTCATTCTGTTGTCCACTGCGAGAGGACAAAAGTTACTTTACCGCTTGGCTTTACCGCTCGGCAAGCAACTTTACCTCCTGTCAAATTGCTTTACGTGCTTCTGAAATGCTTTGCCGCCCTGGCCTGGCTGCTTTACCGTCTTGGACTATTGTACATCGTCAAAAATCTCTGCGCCTGCTAGGCGTGGCCGTTGGAGCGGTGGCCGGCCCTCGGACGAGCGGCCGAGCCTTGTCGTTCGTCCAATCCCATCCTTCGGGGGTTGGGATGGCGTTTGGCGGTTCTGGCGTTAGTGCTGGAAGCGGTCGGCTTCAGTTGCTCGACTCCTGGGGCCGGGCCGTCGTTTTTAATTTGCCTAAGCCCTTCGCGGGCTATAGATGGGCTGTGGGCCGTAGTTTGCAAGTGGGTCTTTACGTAGAGGCCGGATCCATAAGTATTCGGGGCATACTATCTCGACAGTAGCCCTCGAGCCCTGTACCGTTTGCAATCCTTGTTGAGGCGGCGCTGGGCTGATCTTCGTCGAAGTTCGACACTTGATCCTACAGGCATAGCCCTCGAGCCCTAGAGCGATCCGAAGATCGTGGGCTAAATCTTCGTCTTTGTCACTGCTCGCCGATGGTTGGGCGGAGCTCCCACGCGATTCGAAGGGTCGGTCGTGGGCTAAGTCGAATGGATAGTTCCCGACCGTCGAGGTAGGTTCGAAACTGATTTTTGTTATCATCCGAGTGCCAGGAAAGATGTCTAGATTGGGCTGGTCAAGTCAACCTCGTCTCCTGATCAGCATCACGCCTAGGTCGAACTGGCGGATCAGTCGCTTCCCATGATCAGCGCCCTGAGTAAGTATCGGGCCACTCGGTTTGTCGCCCAACCTTTCGTTTGTCCCAATCCATGAGATGACTCAAGGCGTTAGTAACGAGTGGCGGTAACGGCTCCGATGATCCCACGGTTCCGCCGCCTCCATGTGGACGATGGATGCATTGTTTGGGAATTGTAACCGCTAATCGATCCGAACGGTCGGATCAATTGATCAAACCGTCTAAAAAGTACGACGGTTCGTGTGGGGGCATCCTGTGGGAAGGATGCCCGCCAGGCATTAACTGCCTTGGCAGGGGTGCGTAGCAACCGCACCCGCCGGCGGATGTTTCCAAGGCTGCTTGGGGCCCACTTGTCGATGAGTGGTTGTTGAGATTTGCGGGTGCCCGACGGTTCGGGCGCCCATTATGACGCGCCGTCACATTGACGCGGCGTTTGAATAAAAGGCGTTCGTGGCCTCTCATTCGTCTTCACCAGTTTTGAAATCCAAACGCGCACGAGCCACTGCCTTCGTCCTCCTTGCGCTCGCCCCTGCCTTTTCCTTTGTTGTTGCCATGGCTGCCTCTCTGAGGAAGAGATCTGTCATCACCGATGGCGCTCTCGAAAACCGTGTCAAGATTGGCGCGCTCCTGTCGAAGGAGGTTGCACGGTGGCGGCCGGGCCCGAACGAAGTGCTTTCCTTCCTCCACTTCCATGAGCGTGGGCTCGCGCTGCATAGCTCCAACTTCTTTCGTGGCCTCCTAGCCTACTATAGTGTCCGCCTCCATCACCTCAACCCAAACGGGGTGTTGCAAATCGTTGCCTTCGTCACGCTCTGCGAGGCGTACCTCAGCATCGATCCGCACTTCAATTTGTGGAGGTACTTCTTTTGCGTCTCGTAGCAGAAGGAGGGCAGCGCTATCCAAAGTGTTGTAGGCGCGGGGATTTGTCTCCGTAACAACCGAGCGTCCGAGTACTTCGATGTCCTGTTGAAGAAATCGCTGAAGAGGTGGCACGGGGGCTGGTTCTACCTTGACAATGCCACCCTCGACCTGCCGTCGTTCAGTGATAAGCCTGCCCAAGTGTTGGACACTTGGGGCAAGAGGCTCACTGACGAAGAGGAAGAAGAATTAGACCCGCTGCTCCGACGGATCGAGGAGCTCCCGGAGGATGGCTTGAACGGCGTCAAACTCATGCCACCTTCATAAAGCATCGCGTTCACCCCCTCTGCCTGCGTCCATGACTCTTGTGCGAGTACACCGGCTGGTTCAACGGCATGCGGAGGTGCTCCAGTTTGAGCTGTCGGCAGACGGCTTGATCATGCGGTTGGGCAGGGTCTTGGAGGGTGATGTTGTGACCGAGCTGGCCGGCGGGCCGGCTCTGATGGATGTAGAGCATCAAGCGGGGAGACTGGTAAGTCATATCATCCCGTGCATGTTGTTAGGGTAAAATGCAGCATGGCGGTTGTAGCCTTAGGTCAGCACTTATCTGCGAATGTTGTAGTAGGGTATCCCGCCGTCGGATGCACCGACCCCCAAAGTGGTCACCGCGGACGTGGTGGTTCTGACCACTCCAGGCGCCGGTCCGACCGTCCAAGATGTGGAGCAAGCTGCTCCGGCCGCTGAGCTGACGGCTCTTGGCGCTAGGCCAGCTGCTTCGGGTGCCGCCGCCGAATCGCCTTCATCCGTCGGGTCAGGGTGGTCGCCCCCTGCCCCTGCTGTTACCGTCGCATTGATCGACTCAATTGTTCAAATGACATGCCGCTGAACGAGTGCATCCGCCGTCGGAGGGAGCGGGATGATGTGGCTGAGCCCTCCTCGAAGAGCACAAGGACGGAGGTGGTCGAGACCTCTACCGACCCCAGGTGCCTGCGGTCGCCGTCGTTGCGGGGCCAAGGGTGGCACTGCCAGCGCCGAGCCGGAGCCTCCTGTTCCCCGTCCGAGTGTCACGAATGTAAATTCTTGCACTTCCGATTAATTCATCGTATTTAACCTTACCGTTGATAATGTTGTGATCGCATTCACTTGTTCGTTCGTGCAGCTCCCTTCTTCGATTGCCGTGACGCGGGCCCATGCAGCGGGCTCTGCGTCCGAGGGAGAGTCCGCCACTGTTGGGTCAACACAGTCTGCTGCAATTTCATCGTCATCGCCGACACGAGGTGTGGCAATGGTCAGACCCGCAGTGGGTGCAGCCGTACTGCCACCACCGCCGCCGGAGCCAATCCCTGAGGAGAGGGAAGAAACGGGTGAAGAGAGGTCATCCCCTTCTCCGGCCGCAGAGGTTGGAGAGGGCCAAGTCCAGCCCCGGGCGCTGACGCCGAGGAGGTTCAAGTGCAGCCCCTAGGTATTGACGCCGAGGCCGCAACGTTGAGGTTTAAGTCATGCAGGTGCAACCCCCGAGTGTCGGTGCCGGAGGAGACGAAGCGCAGCCCCCGAGCACTGATGCCGAGGTTACGAGCGTTGATGCCGAGAAAGCGCATGCACGGCCCTCGAGTATCGACGCTGGAGCAGGTGGAGTCTAGCCCCCGAGCGCAAGTGCCAAGGGGGTCCAGGAACTGGAGCCATCCCCTGCCACAATTTCACCTCTCCCATCAATAGGTTTAGCGAAAGAGCGAAAGAGCCGACGCCGACGCCGTCGCCAGCGCTTGTTGTGGCAGAACCGCCCCAAAACATTGGATAAATACCCAAATAGTCAACAATACCCAAATAGCACAACACGAGTGATAATATAAAATATGAAACCGATTAAATTCTTACAATAGAGTTCAAGTAGTCCGAGGAGAGATAAGTTTAAAACAGAGCGAAAGTGATACGAAGAAATACGACGGTTTCCTAATATAAAGCATATCTTACCTTAAGACATACTTCACTCCTCGCGACCGAAGTTTGGTGAAGAGGGAACCGGTTCACAGGACAAGTTCGCAGGAGCCTCACCTTCCCACACTCCTTGGTCGCAACAGCTACACCAGCTGCCTGCAAAAAACGCTACACACGACAAAAAGGAAAAACAACAAACTGTGAGTACTAATTACTTAGCAAGACTTATCCCTCAAAATGGCCAACTACAGCCGACTCCTAGACATGAGGGGCTGACTTACAGGGATCGCCATTTGCATAAAACATAGCGCGAACAGTGGATCCTTACTTTCAACTTTTAGCGGTAAGTTAAGTTCACAGAAATGTAGATTTAATTTGCACTATAAACTAGAGCAAGCATGGTTGCCAAGCAATTACTTATAACTAAGCTAACAAATCATGTTATTATTGTTATTAATCTAGTTGTTACTACGACCTGACGTAGTGAACAAGTAGTACTTGTTACTGTAAGGGGCAGCGATTATAATCGATTTACACCAGCTAGGAAAACCGAAGTAGCTCGATGTACGCACTCCTAAGGAGTCATGTATGGCAACCTTTCACGTCGATATCATAGAGGCCGGTCCGGTTCTCACCCCTACCAAGTACACGTTCTCCACGCAATACCACACATCGAGGCTATCCGTAGTTAGCCCGTGTACCCTACACCCAATATCATCACCAAAAGAGGAGTGGGTTGCTGTCCAACCACTACGATAGTCCAGTTTCGTCGGTTTACTAGGCCCATTTCGCTAGCATGCTCTTGGTATGTTCAAACTTGCTCAACAGGGCCACACTCGAATTGGTCCTTAATCGATACAGACAGGGCTACCACACTCTGGCCACAAGTCCACACAGGAAACGTGCCTCTGTGCCCTCCTATTCTCTGCTTGATCTCAGGTTTAAAAATTGTGATAAGGCAACCGGGGTAACAGCTTATATCTCGCGAGTGAGGTTTTTCATTCATTCGATTTCTACCGGCAAAAAGGGGACTTAGCCTAGCTCTACGTCGAGTTATCTGTACCAATATACACTAAACATGGGAATAGAGTACTATCATGCATTCTATGGTTTTCACATAGTTTCTACGATATAATGCGCAGTACAATAATCATACAATACATAGTCATAAAATAAAATAGTTTAAAATAGGGTAAATGCACTGGGACTTGCCTTCGGTTTGCTGAAAGTTAGCACAAACAAGAGGAAGGTCTTCAGCGATGGACGACTCCGGAGCGATTAGCGCTAGATCTTGGTCTTCCGCGACATTTTTTAAATGCGTAAAATGATATGCGAGTGCGATTAGTTATGCACCTAATGACATCTAATATTTTACTCGTCATCGCATGTGACAAAGATGCTCACATAAGATAATATGCTCATGAATGCATATGTCAAGGATGAACATGCGATGATATAACAAAAAGAGTATGATGATTTCATGAAAAAGGATTTTATTAGACTAAAGTGTTGCTGGGATTTATATGAAAAGGGTTCTAAAATAAATTTCTATACTATACTAAATAGTTCATAATAGGGAAGATTACTTCTAAATTTTCTTAATATGGTTCTTGAAGGCATAGACTACAATTTTAGTTGATCATAATATTAGCAGGGCTATAAACTAATTTCTGAACAAGTTATACAATTTATTATTAAACTAAGAATTTATAATGAATTAATCTCTAACTAATAGTAAATAATCATTTATAAATACTCTACAGGCACATAAATTCTAGGATGACAGAAGTTAGTTAGTATAAGTTAAATATAAAATTTTTACATTTTAATAATGCATGAAAAATGATGATATGCATGTATATATAATTGCATATTATTTAATTAATAGAATTAATTCTAGTGCAGAAAATGCAACTTTGAATATTCTAAAATATTATACATGATGAGACGATTCCAACGGTATATTATTTGTAATTTTTCAAGCTAGGATGAATTTTTTGTGAGTTTTGCAAAATTCAACATATTTCTGAGCAAATTAATAAGTAATTTTCGGGAATATTCAAGCCCCAGCCCAAAATAGGCCCGCGTGGCCGCCTCTGAGGCTGGGCCACACGGGTGACCACACGGATGGCCGCAGGGGATCCCTTTATAGCCGCAGGAGATCCCGGCGCAGCTGGCCCGGTGCCGTCCAGGGTGCGGGCGGCCAGCTTGCCGGCGGCAGACGCGGCGGGTGGTGGCATTATTGCGCTCGACGTGCCACGGGGAGCCCCAGGTGAAGGTTGCTGGGGTTGGCTGCTCACCGGAGAGAGCCGACGGCGAGCGGCGGTGCGGAGAGATCTTCGGCGGCGTTGTACGGGCAGTTCAGTCGACGAAACTCGCCACTCACTTCACCGTGAGCTTCAGCTTGAGCGTACAAGACTGGCATGGAGGAATATGGCGCTGAGAGAGTCGGAGCTGAGCTGTCCACGGTGGGGGCGTGACAGCTCGGGTGATCGACAAGGATCGACTTGAAATCCCTGCTCGAAGAGTCAATGATACTCAGAAATTCGAGGTTCTCTGGGCGTGCAAGGAAGAGAACGAGCTATGGCGCAAAGGATTGGGGTAATCTCACCAAGCTCGGATGGATTTGGCCGGAATCCTGCCGGCTGCTCCTAAATGTTGGAGCTGGGGAAACTTTGAAATCCACTCAATCCAGTGCGGAAGAAGTCAAATCAAGGTGCTGGGAGGCTTGGGAGAGGAGGGGCGCAGCTTCCCGACGAGGGACGGAGGCCGGGGAGGGCTCGGAGGTAGGTCTCGGCGGGGAAGGCAGTGAATGAGGGAGACAGAGAGAGGAATGAGAGGGCGCCGGGGTCTTTGGACACGGGGGCAAACGTGTTTGCGCGAGAGACGCTCGACGCGCCATGGAGCGCTTGCAGCGAAGAGGTGCAGGGAAGCCGGCACCTGGACGCGCGCCGTGGCAATGCGGGGTAGGAAGAGGAAGAAAGAGACACAGTCCAGCTGACAGGTGGGTCCTGCGGGGTTTTCCAATTTTCCGAATTTTGCTGGAATTTCAGCACAGCTCTCTGTTTTTGACCCGAAATGCACTCTTTCCGAGCTCTAAAAATTTTGAAATTAGGTAGACTGGTAGATCTTTTGAAAAGGAACAACTTTTATTTTGGGCATAAGTTCAAAATAGAAATAAATAAAATGATATTTAATTTTGAAAACAGGTTAGCTTTTAAAGGAAAATAAATTATTTGGGACTTTTAAACCTCCAATTAAAATTTTCTAAAAACTTCTAAAATTCAAGTGGTTGCAAGAAATTTCAAGAGGAAGTTTTTTTTTCACAATATTTCATTGAAACTTTTGAACTCACATTTTGAGTTTCAAACATAAATTTGGGACTAACTTCAAACTGGGTTTGAATTCCTTCGAGCTCGGTTTTTCGGGAATTTTGAATTCGAATGGAGCGCCTTATTATTCGTAAACACGAAGTGTTACACCTGTTGCTGACGAGTCAGGAGTACAAGTGCAGGCGCCGTCCCCTGCTGCCGAGGAGTCGCAGGCGTTGGCGCTGGCGGGACGGTTTCCTGCTACTGCCGTGTAGGAGCGGAGGGAGCCGGCGCAGCCCTAGATGGCGGAGGGGACGAGGGATCCGTCGCCGCCGATCACCGTGGAAGAGCAAACTGCACCCGCTCGTGTGGCTCCGATTGAGGTGGCCAAGGAGGCGTGGGCGTACCTTGACGGCCAAGCGTCTGTGGCGAGCCAATGTGTCACTGAGGCCATCCCGCGCCTTCGCGGCGCGCTGGAGTCCTTGGTTGAGTGCCAGTACATGTTCGAAGATTCCTATGCATGGCATTTTCGGGTAAGTAAAAAATTTCCATTGATTTGGTTTTTACGAACCTTAGTGGGTCGTGATGTTGAGTGGAGGGCTTTGCAGGAGATCCTCCGAGGGTCGGCAGTTATCCTTTGCAGGATCCCCTCCAGCCCGAGGTCAACGCGTTGCGCAAAGAGTTGAGGACTCGCGCCGACCGTGACGAGGCCAAGAGGACTGCCACCGAACAACGCCGTGCTGCGAAGGCAGCCGAGCATAGCGCCCAGATCTCCTTCGAGCAGGTTATCAAAACCCAGAGGAAGGTAGCTCGGCTGCATGCAGGGAAGAAGTACGAGGAGGACCTCGCAGCTGCCCGGCATGCCGCCATAAGTAAGCGTCCTTATCTCTTTGCCTCTTGATTGGTCAGCCAGTTGTTATTTGTTAGGTTGTACAGACCTCCATGAACAAGTCAACCGCAACGCTAAGGAGATGGAGGAGCTGCGGGATCAGGCGCGCGCTGCCGCAGGGGCCCAAGAGTCGGCCAAAGGCGCCCTTGCCTGGTCTGAGGAGCTTTGCCGCCTTACCTGAAGAGCCGAGATGCCTCGGAATTGCGCCTTGTGGTGGCCGAGAATGAAATCAAGGAGCTTTCGACGGAGTTGACGAAGTTGAACGAGTCGTCGACCGCCGCCTTGGCGCGGGAGGCTCACAAGGCGACGACGGGAGCTGGTGGGAGAACGTGCTGCCACCAAAGCTGGAAGGAAAGATCGGAATGGTAAGTAATTACTTTGCTCGTTATCCTTTGGGGGCAGGCCCTTAGTGTTATGTTTAACACAGGTGCGGTCGGGGAGCTCCGGGCATTGCACGCGGGAGTTCGCTCCCTGCTGCGTCAAGTCTTCGATGATGCCCGTGAAGGTGCCATCGTCACGGATCACACAGTCCATGTGCCAAACCTGCTTCCGAGGCTCATCAGCGGCGAGCGGGTGGTAGCGCTGCGGGACGGAGCAGCGCTGACCCTGGCACACACCCGATCGCACTATCTTGATGCCAACCTCGAGCGCATCTCCGAGGGTTTCGCCACTAGGACGTCGAAAGAAAAGATGGTGAGGATGCACGATGGAAGTGAAGCCTCAAGAGCAGGACATCGTCTCCGGCTACCAGAGGCCAAGCTTACTCCGGGAGCGCTTTGGCACTTACCTCCTTACGCGTGAATGTATCTGTAGTTTTAGGAAGTTGTTTGTAAATAATTTCCTGCAAAACAATGTGTACTTTTGCGTTCGAAGTTTATGCAAGTTGATGTTTTTGACCCCTTCGGTGCTGTCAAAAGTGTTTCACCCCTAACATTTTTTGTAATCCGTTGGGCGTTGATCAAGTGACTGGGTCGAGTATAGCTCGTACGGTCTGAGTGTCGGGCTCAATACAGCCATAGAGCGTCACCAACGCCAAGTCATATCGTTAGCCACAAGGAAGTACTTAAACGAGAGTGCTCATAGTCCACTTCGACACGTCCGAGGGTCACCCGTGAGCTGGACGCGGGTCCGGGGGTTGGTCCCCGAGGAAACAAAGAAGGCACGGAGCCTATGAGGCGCGAAGCCTTAGTGAAGGAACGAGGCACGAAGCTATGAAGAAGTCGAGAAGGGTGGACGATCCGACCCTTGGACGAGGACACCAAGAATAGTCTCCAGGTGACGAAGGGTGGCCAGGCCAGCTACGCTTGGCCATCCAAAGTAGTTAAGTGAAAAACGAGATGGGCACAGAAGAGCTTAGCTGATTTTATTATGCATAGAAACGACGCAGGTTCTCGATATTGCAGGCGTGGGCTAGCTCCCTGCCGCCTTCGGTCGCTAATTTGTAGGTGCCGGGCCTTAAGACTCGTCTGATTACATAATGTCCCTCCCAGGGTGGAGACAACATGTGATGGTCAGTCTTATCCTGCACTCTCTTAAGCACAAGGTCGCCAACGTTGAAGGCCGACCCTTCACGCGCCGAGCGTGTAGCCGTCGCAGACTCTGTTGGTATTTGGCCGACTGTACAATGGTGACATCGTGCGCTTCGTCCAGCTGGTCCAGAGCATCTTGTCGCACCGCTTCAGACCTTTCTTCGTCGTAGGCTCGGACCCTCGTGGAATCGTAGTCAAGGTCAGTCGGCAGCACAACTTTCGCTCCGAATGTCATGAAGAAGGGGTAAACCCTGTAGTTCTGTTGGGGGTCGTTCGTAAGCCTCACAACACGGACAGGAGTTGTTTGACCCACTGCCCAGTCGCTTGCCCTGTGAAGTCGTATATCCAAGGCTTTAATCCTTGTAGCACCATCCCATTGGCGTGTTCAACCTGACCGTTGGTCCTCGGATGGGCCATGGAAGCGAAGTCGAGTTGGATGTGGTACTTTTTGCAGAATTTTTGGAGTGCGGGACTCCAAAGCGGCGGATGATGTCACGGATGAACTCGATGGCTCAGGCGAAGCTGAAGCAGGGGGTCGGCTTCGCCTCGATTCACTTGTTGAACTTGTCGATGGCGACGAAACGGTGGGTGAAGCCCTTGGATGCTGTCGGAAAGGTCTGAGGATGTCGAGTCCCCAGACCGCGAAAGGCCATGTAATCGGAATCCTCTGAAGCTTCTGGGTCGGCAGATGTGTCTGTCGAGCGTAGTATTAGCATCCTCTGTAGGAGCGAACGAGCTTCTCGACGTCGAATGCCGCCGTGGGCTAGTAGAACCCTTGGCGAAAAACCTTCCTGACCAAGGTCCTCGGAGCGGCGTGATGCCCGCAAATGGTCGAGTGGATGTCGTCAAGGAGATGCAGACACTCAGCCTAAGGGTTGCAGTGCTGGATAACGCCGCTGGGGCTCCGCTTGTAAGTTCATCATCGATGATGATGTAGGCCTTGGCCCGGCAAGAAACCCACTGGGCCTCGGTGGTGCCAGCCAGAAGGGTATTGTCCTGGAAAAAATTGTAGATGTCCTGGGACCAGTCGGGGACGATGGCCATAATCTCTGCCTCAGAGGTCGGTGCTTGCTCACCGACTGCGGCCTCGACCAGGGGGTCGACGACACCATCTTCGAGCTTGATCGTTGTCTTGGAGAGGATCTCGAGGAAGATGGCCTCGGGTGCCGGCCGCCTCGTTGTCGCGGCGTAGAACGTGATGGAGTTCGAGCCCGTCGAACTTGTCTTCGAGCTTGTGAACTTCCTGGTAGTAAGCCTCCATTTTGGGGTCTCGACAGCTTGATGTCTTCATGACTTGGTTCACGACGAGCTTGGAGTCGCCCTTGATGTAGAGCCGTCGGACGCCGAGGGTGATGGCCATACGGAGGCCATGCAGCAATGATTCATATTTTGCAGTGTTGTTGGAGGCAGGGAAGTTGATCTGCAGTACATACAGAAACTTGTCTCCCTTGGGAGAAATGAGGATGACGCCAGCCCGCGATCCCTTCAGCCAGCACGAGCCGTCAAAGAACATTGTCCAGTGCTCGAGGTCGGTGGGGTTGGAGGTTCTTGAGCCTCGGTCCACTCGGCGATGAAGTCGGTGAGAGTATGAGACTTGATGGCTTGCCAAAGCACGTAGGTCATGTCGTGGCCCATGAGCTCCATAGCTCATGTGGCAATGTGTCCGACCATATCTTTGCCGTTGATAATCTCCGCGAGTGAGAAGCTTGTCACCACCCTGATGGAGTGGGTGTCGAAGTAGTGGCGAAGCTTGCGACTGGTGATGAGGATCGCATAGAGTAGCTTCTCTACTTGGGTATACCGATTCTTGGCGTCGGCAAGTACCTTGCTGATGAAGTAGATGGGCCGCTGGACCTTCAAAGCCCGACCCTCCTCCGACGGCTCGACGACGAGGACAGTACTGACGACCTTCGTAGTTGCAGAAATGTAGAAGAGTAGCGGCTCACCAGGGGTCGGAGCGGTCAAGACTGGCGGTGTAGATAACATAGTCTTCAGTTGCTCGATTGCTTCCTGGGCCTCGACGGTCTAGATGAAGCGGTCGGACTTTCGAAGAAGCCAGTAAAAAGGCATGGCATGCTTACCCAGTCGAGAGATAAAACGGCTGAGTGCCACCAAGCACCCAGTAAGCTTCTGGACCCCCTTGATGTTATTAATGGGCCCGAGGTTGCGGATGGCGGCGATCTTCTCGGGATTGGCTTCGATGCCGTGCTCGAAGATGACAAATCTGAGGAGCTTGCCGAAGGGGACGCCAAAGACGCACTTCTCGGGGTTGAGCTTGAAGCGGAACTAATGATGGTTGGTGAAGCGGTCTTCAATGAGGCCGGCCGCTTGCCGAGTCTTGATGACGATGTCGTCGACGTAGACTTTTTGGTTCTGACCAAGTTAGTCGTGGAAGCACTTCTACATGCAGCACTGATACGTGGCCCTGGCATTCTTGAGGCCGAAGGGTATGGTGACGTAGCAAAATGAACCGAACGGCGAAATAAAGAATGTAGCCGGCTGGTCGGAGCCATGCATGGATATCTGATGGTACTCGGAGTACGCATCAAGTAAGCTAAGGGTTTCGCAGCCGGCGATGGAATCAATCACCTGATCTATGCGCGGCAAAGGAAACTTATCCTTTGGGCATGCTTTGTTGAGACTCGTGTAATCAACGCACATTCTCCATTTCTCATTCTTCTTTTTAACCATTAAAGGGTTGGCCAGCCACTCAGAGTGGTAAACCTCTTTGATGAACTTAGCATCAAGTAGCTTGATGATCTCCTCCCCGATGGCGCGGTGCTTCTCGTCGTTGAAGCGTCAGAGTCGTTGCTTCACCAGTCAGGAGCAGGGGATGATGTTTAGAGAGTGCTCGGTGACCTCCCTCGAGATGCCTGGCATATCAGATGATGCCCAGAAGAAGACTTCCCGATTCCGGATGAGAAAGTCAACGAGCGCGCTTTCCTATTTGTCAAAAAGCGCTGTCCCGATCCTGGCCTTCTTGGTCGGGTCGGTGCTGTCGAGGAGGATCTCCTTGGAGTCGTTGGCCGGCTCGAAGGACATAGAGGTTGAAGGCTTGGAGTCGAGAGTTGCAGTCAGCACCTAAGACTTGCAGATCTCTTCCAGTTGGGTCGACCCTACGAGGGCAGCGGCCAGCTCGTAGCTTTCCTGCTCGTAGGCGAGAGCGTGCTTGAAGCAGGACGTCACAGTGATGACCCCCTTTGGACCTGGCTTCTTGAGCTTGAGATAGATGTAGTTAGAGACGGGTATGAACTTGGCGTAGGCGGGTCGGCCAAGGATGGCGTGATAGACGCCGTAGAAGTTGACCACTTCGAAGATGAGTTTCTCCGTCCTGAAGTTGACGCGGTCACGGAAGGTGACGGCAGAGTGATCCATCCCAGAGGCACTGCACTGCCCTCAGGGAAGACACTGTGAAATGGAACGTTGCTCGAGCGGAGGTCGGACTCTGAGAGCTTCATGGCTTTGAAGGTGTCGATGTAGAGGATGTTGAGGGCGCCGCCACCGTCTATGAAGACCTTGGTCAGACGCGTGGTGCCGATGATCAGATCGAGCACCAGGGGCAAGCGCCCTGGCTGAGGCACGTACTCGGGGTGGTCGGATCTGTCGAAGGTGATTGGAGCCTCTGACCACTTGAGATAGGTGGGCACAGCGGGGTCGGTGCGGTTGACTTCTCGTCGAGGATCATCAAGCAGTCCTCCGGCTCAGATAAGGTGTTGTTAGCGTTACCCTCGGCCTCCTTTGCAGCAGGTTCGAGATTTTAAGGCTGATGGGAGTCAGGTCGGAAGTGACCTTTGTAGAAGGCTCGCATGAGGTGGCAGTCCTGCAAGGTATGCTTGACGGGGGTCGCATGGTTGGTGCAGATCTTGTTGAGCATCTTTTCGAAATGGTTGTTATGGTCGACTGGCTTCTTTGCGTGGGGATGGGATGGCCGCTCGGTGACGGCCACGAATTCCTCGTCGTGCTAGCGGTTCTTCTGCTTCTTGCTACTCGAGCCGCCCCTGTACCGACTGTCCCTGCGGTCGGAGCGTCGGTCGAAATGGTTGTCGTTCTTGCGGTCGGCCTTGGACTTCTCTTTGTCCTTGGTCTGATCTCGATCGAAGTTGGCTTGGACAACCTCGTCCCCCGTTGCAAAGCTGGTGGCGATGTCGAGAAGAGCGCGCGCCATCCGAGGGCTTTTACACCGCAGCTTATGGACGAGCGCCTTGGTTGTCATGCCGCAGGTGATGGCGTTGATGACGTCAGCGTCGCTCACATCAGGCAGCTCGATTCGCTTGCGCAAAAAGCACTAGATGTAGTCGCGGAGCGATTCGTCGGGGTTCTGCTTGCAGATTTCAGATCCTAGGAGTTACCCAGGCGGGTGTAGGTTCTCTATAAGTTGCCGACGAAGGCATGACGAAGGTCGACCCAGTCGTGGATGCTGTCCCTGGGAAGGTGCTCCAGCCACCCCTGGCCGAGTCAGATAGGAAGAGTGTCAGGTGCTGGATGGTGAACAAGTCGTCGGCGCCACTGGCTCTGCACGCAAGACGATAATCCTCGAGCCAGTGGGTAGGGTTGGTCTCACCAGTGTATCCGACGATGTTAGTCGGAGCGTGAAACCTCTGCAAAAAAGTCGCTCTTCGGATGTGGGATTCGAACGCTCAGGGCCTGACCTCATCAGGACTAAGACTCCGGACGTGGTCGTAGCTACGCCGACGGCGGCGACGGTCGAGAGACCGCTCTCGCCTAGACTCGGCGTAACGGTCGCTCCTAGCTTGCTTCCGCGCGTCAAACGTGTGACGAGCGTCACGGTGCTCCCGAGGCGCTGGCGAACGTTGCCAGTCGGAGGGTAGGGATTGCGCGCCTCGGTCCGACCGCGACGGCTATCGCGGGCGGAACTCTAACGGCCGACGCTCGGCCGGTGGGAGCTGTGCGGCTCGGAGTGCTGACAGAGCGATGGTTCAGGATGTTGAAGCGCGCCGTTGAGGTAGACATGAAGACGATCGTAGGTTTCGTTGAGCGTGGGGTTGTCGAGCGTGGCGGACTCGTAGAGGACGCAAGCCACCGTCGCTAGATTCTCGTACGGCGTGTCAAAGGCGGGCATACCACTATCAATTATCTGCTGATAAATGGATCGGGCCTAGGCTCAGGCGCTACCGCTTGTCGCAGCGGCACTCTTGCCCTGACCATCGCCCCCAGACGCAAGCTTGCACCAGAGAGTGTCTTCCACGACAAAAAGAACGCGACGGTGCGGAGAAGGGTCTTCGTCAAGAGCCTTGCCGGGGGTATCGACCTTCGCGACCTTGTTAGGCTGTATCATAAAGCACTCATAGAATAGGTCATGGCCCAACACTGCTTGCGCAGGATCTGAAGGTGAAGCTCACCGCCATTATCGACGATGAAATCCAGACTTCCAAGCAGAAGGCTTGGCCAGCAGCGAAAGTGGAGATGTTTCACGATTGACCATCACGAGCGATGGCAACTGCGAAACCCCATAAGAACAGGCGAGAGATCGAGGATTCTCCCACTAAAGCGAAAATCGAAGCCATCAAAAAGCGAAGTGAAAACGCAACACAAAAGTCCCCTTCTTGACACGCCAACTATTAGTGTTCTGACCACTAGCACAGTAAAATTTATGTAATCGAATTGAGAAACATGCGCTCTTCGTATTCGAATGGTCTAGTATACGAAAGAGACTTAAAGGTTAACCTGGTTCGAGACACCGAGAGGCGTAATACCCTACGTCTAAGGACGAGAGATATCAAATCGTATGAACTCAAAAACACGAATACAATACGGAATGGCCTTGGCTCGATCCAAGAACCCTAGCACACGTGTGTGAATGTGGTTACAGTGCAATACAACTTGGCTAACTTGTCTTTCGTCTATCCTAGCGTCCTTGTTGCCCCCTTTTATATAGGGTTGATCCAGGGTTACATGACCAGACCATGGTTACTCAAATAAACCAAGATTAGGTGGCTTGCCGCCTACGGAATCAGGTGACCCTCTGACGGGTGGGGCCACGGTCTTTAGTTGGTATGGTCTTCTATCGCCCGCTAGCGCTTGGAGCAAACAGTCAACGTCCTTCGTTCGTCCTGTTGTCCACGAGGTGGGGGGGGGACAAAAGTTACTTTACCGCTTGGCTTTACTGCCCGACGGATAACTTTACCTCCCGCCAGATTGCTTTACGTGCTTTTGGAATGCTTTGCCGCTCTGGCTTCACTGCTTTACCGTCGTGGACTGCTGTACGTCGTCAGAAATCTCTGCGCCTGCCAGGCGCGGCCGTGGGAGCGGTGGCCGGCCCTCGGACGGGCTGCCGGGCTTTATGTTCGTCCAATCCCGTCCTTCGAGGGTTGGGATGGTGTTTGGCGGTTCCGGTGTTAGTGCTGGAAGCGGTCGGCTTCAGTTTTCTGACCCCTGAGGTCGGGCCGTCATTTTTGATTTGTCTAAGTCCTTTGCGGGCTGTAGATGAGTTGTGGACTGTTGTTTGCAAGTGGGTCTTTACATAGAGACCAGGTTTGTAAGTACTTGAGGTATATTATCTCGACACTACTGGAATGGCAGGTATCAGGAGCCCCAGTACAAGCCGCCTCAGTGTTAACCGCAGGGCGATCTAATACCAGGGAAGAATGCCTCGCTTAAAAGGAGGATGTAGTGTACCGGGTAGCGGTAGAATGTTGCATTCGGTGGCCTCGAGTAACCATCATGCAAGTTCATCCCTGGTCATCAGCACTAGCACCTCAATCTTGTGGTCGATGTAGCTGTCTTTCGTGTTTGCGATACGCAGTGTAGGTCATTCTGTCCCATGGAGAGCTATGTGGGAAACAGAACACGCAGCGACTCGCGAGTAGGGCCTAATACCTCCCTAATTTTTGTGGGACTTCTTGTCATCATGAGTTATCTGGCATGTGACCTCCAAGATATCTTAGATATGGGTGCTCATAGTGTTTGGGAGTCATGCACTCCTTGGTTGGGATTTTCACCGCCGACTGGACATCGTATACAGTGAATGCAGATTCCCCTCTCGATTTTGAGACTTTGTTAATCAGGCATTCACGGCAAATCCTCACTGATGATGTCGCCTTGAAGATGCTTCTCCTTAATTTTACGATGCCGGCTTTCTGCATAGGAAGATAAATAAATATATTGAATGAATGGATATACACTCTTCTTTTTCTATAGCTACGTACGGTGATTGCACATGCCTCGTAATGACCAGTGTTAATCCGTGGTTGTAAATGGTTGTAACTCTCTTGAAACTTTTTTGAGAGATTATCTTAAAAAAATATTCACATTGCTAGGCAGTGTGAATTTATACTAGCTGGTGACAGAAATTAAAATATGGAGGTTGGAGGTGCCAATTACCCGTCCAAACCAAAGTTTGGAAAACTGGAATAGTACAAGCTTTTGAAGTCACCAAAAAACTTGTCGATAAACCGATAAAATCACTCTATTTACCTTTTTTTCAGTACCTAAGTCCGGTTTATAGTAAAAACCAGTCATCCAATAAAACCGAACAAGATGGTTTCACCGAAAACAATGAAAGCCGGTCAGTTTTCGACAGTTTTCAAACTTTGGTCCAAACTATATGTCTCTGTTACCAATTAAGGCTCCTTTAGAACACACGAATTTTCTTGATTACTACATTTTTTTCTATGAAATTTCCGCGTTCCAAAGGGGCCTAATTAAAAACTGCAGAACCAATAGCTAAGCGACATCTGTCATTTTGGTCGACAACTTCGGTATAAATGTATTCTTGAGCTAAACTTGGTTCCAAGCAGAACTTTCATTCCCTCAAGCTAGCTTCCGTGGACATGAACCTGGGTGTCCTCAAATCAACTGCCTTCAACGATACTATAGATATGGTAGGCATCAGGAATATCAACTGGAGCTGTTGTCTTCCAAGTGGTCTTTATTTATCGAAAACGATTTCCAATGCTGTTCCAAATGGCCTGGATATGGATTACAAGTCCAGCCATCCTGCAGGCTCTTCTAACCGTAATAATTTGTATTATGAATCAATAGTTCCAGTGACCGGAGTATATCCCAGGAATAATGTACTAAAAGTGAGAAGCCCTTTTTGTTGAGGTGTGCTTGAAACCAGCAAAAACAGTGGTTCGTGAACAGATTTTAACAGGTTCAAGAAAATTAGCATTTAGCTATCACATCACCAGTCCAATGAATAGAGTCTAGGGCTTCAAATGGGGACACGATGCTAATATATAAGAGAGTTTCAAGCTACCAATCAGGTTAAAAACCAAATTCTGTTTTTTGCAGATACAAGACAGACAAATCAAATTAAACATGGGAATAGAAATTGGAGCTTCGAATGGTCACATCATTAATAATAAAGTTTTCACCTATAACTCAGGTTCATAACGTGCAGAGTTTAGAGACAATATATATAACTCTTGTGAAACTGATGTGAAAGTGAAACATGAATATGATTAAAGTACTGATTCGTTGTGACAATACTTAGAGAAAAAAGAGTTTGTGAAACAGAGTAATAGTCAGCTGTTCTTTTTTATGCAACTATACTATTCAAAATTTTATGATTAATGCTTCATTATCTTTGTAAATATTTTTTTGAATATTCAGAACCATAATAGGAGTCCGAGTGTCATAACCTGAAAAGTCAATCACTCAAATGTATGTTCTCTTTGGGGAAACTCTAATCAGTTTTGTGCGTGTAGCCTAGCTAGCGGTGACAATTTATTCTGCCGCACCGAGTGATGTGGAAAACTAGCAAACAACGATCTAATGATGCCTAAGTGTTACCAGTTTATCCTAACATTATTTCATTTGTTTCCATGGCAAATGGAATTGAATTAATAATTGACCAGCCAAATCCATAAATATTAGGAGTTTTAGGTGGGAACTGGTAGTACATAAATATGCCTCAGAATATAAGAAAAGCTCAGTTGTGATTCTAACTTCTATCATTTCACTCCTGATACTCGATCCTGTGAAGTTGTCCTCAATTTCTTCACCTTCCAGGAGGCAGACTATAGGCGTGGTAGACATCAAGAAAACCAAAAAAGAATATTTTCCTCCCTCTGCCGCAACATATTTTGTCCCTTAGTTATAGTCTCTATTTTGCCACACTATAGTCTTGGCTTGGATGACGATTATGTAGATACACACAAAATAAGCTATATTAATGCTGTGTCATGAACTGTGGAGTTGTGTGATTGGAACTCGCAGCTAGAAAAATTATCTTTTAGAAATAGAGAAGTATTCAAACCCATTGGCTAACGTATGCGATAAGATGAATTATATATGTGACTATTTTTAGTCATATAAATGCCCATTGAGCTGAGATTGGATTTTTAGATTGAAACACTGAGGTGAAAGTGCCAATATATACTATCTGATATTTAGAGTAGGCGTGGAACGCTGCCATACTAGTCCTAAAAGCTTCTGCATATTTGCAGATACAAGGCAGACAAACCGAATTTAACATGCTGCATTTTTTAAACCATATTTTCAAATATTGTATAACTACTCCATGCATGCACGAGAGTACGAAAAAAAGTCAATCAATTATTTGTACATGTCTATACTCGGAAGAAAGAGAGTCGTTGACAGAACAGAGAGAATGATACAACCGACTTGGACTAGATTCACATACCTGCACAATTGCTTGCGCATGTGATTGAATAGAATGCAGAAACAAGAAGATAATGTAGATGCAATTAGTCATGTCTTTGACAAAGCTTTATAATTGATGATAATTTACAAGTCATATTTTCTCCACATACTATAGAATGAAGTATTAAACAGAACTTCAAAACTCAATTGTTTCCTTTTGAATAGATTGAGAAAATGGTAAAAAATCCCATCAGTTTTATTATTCAGCAAATCGTGTTTAATACAACGTTGAGATGTAGGAGATGTATTCGGTTCAGTCAGATTTTTCGAAATGATCATGTTGGAATGTCACCTGTGTTGTCTTGAACACCATTTGTAAATGCTTCAACGATCTCTTGGCCCTTTAATTAACCGTTTTATTAGTTTCAGTCACACGACTTGTTCTCGTAGCATACTAGTACGACTTGATCCACATGGATGGCGCGCTGGTAGTGATTGGTATATGACTGATTAGACAGTGATAGTTCTATAAGGCGGCTGGCCATGTCAGTAAGTGTTGTATAATTTCTTTATTATTATTATTATGATTGTAAGATCAGTAAACTGGATACCATAATTTATTACACTTTGTACCTTCATATGTACGACTGGCAAGCTGGATCTGGGAGGGCGAGCTTATATCAACAACCTCCGGTTCTCACCCGCCAGTAGAGATCACAGCTTAAACTCGACCTATGTAAGCATGGTAGGCATCAGGAAAGGCTTTACTGGCTATTCTTCCAGCCTCTCTGGACCGTGCGGCATAATTGCCGTCCGCTCTGATCATCTAGCATACCCTGGAACAGACCCGTTGCCGGCATCGATGTTGCTCAGTCATGTTAGGACAACTGCATGCCACGGTTTGCAGCGGCAGCCGCATCGGTGACCGGCCAGGTCGGCGCAGGGGAGGTGGCCAGTTCCGGGGGGCCTGTAACGCCGCGACACAGTAATAGTATGCTGCTCTTTTTTATTCAACTATACTAGTCAAACTTTTATGATTAATGCTTCATTATCTTTCTAAGTCAATTTTTTTAATATTCAGAACCATGTTAGGGGACCGAGTGTTATAACCTGAAAAGTCAATCATTTACGTGTACGTAGACAAGCTAGCGGGGACAACTCTGCTGCACCAAGCGATGTGAAAAACTGGCACACAGTGATCTATCTAATGATGCCTAAGTGTTATCAGTTTGTCCTAACATTATTTAATTTGTTTCCATGGCAAATTGAACTAAATAATTGACCAGCTACATCCATAAATGTTAGGAGTTTTAGGTGGGAACTGGTAGTATATAAATACGCTTCATAATACAAGAAAAGCTTAGTTGTGATTCTAACTTCCAATAATTTGCTCCCAAAACTCGATCCTGTGAAGTCTTCTTCCTCAATTTCTTCACCCTCGAGGAGGCAGACTATAGGCATGGTAGGCATCAAGAAAAGCAACAGGGAATATTATCCTCCCTCTGCTGCAACTTTTCCTATCCCTCGGTTATAGTCTCTATTTTGCTACACAATAGTCCTTTGTTGGATGACGAACACGGAACAATGCACAAAACAAGCTACATTAACACTATATGATGAATTGTGGAATTATGTAATTAGAACTTGCAACTCTTGACATAAGCTAGCAAGAAAAATTATCTTTTGAAATAGAGAAGTATTCAAACCCATTGGCTAACATATGAAATAAGCTGAATTATAATTAATATGGCTGTTTTCTTTCATATATACAACGCTGCCGTAACTAGTCCTAGAGCTTCTGTATATTTGCAGATACAAGGCAGACAAACGGAATTCACATACTTGTACATGCGATTGAATAGAATGCGGAAACAAGAAGATAATGTAGATTCAATTAATCATGTCTTTGACGAAGCTTTATAATTGATGATAATTTGCAAGTCATATTTTTTTTCACATACTATAGAATGAAGTATTAACCAGAACTTCAAAACTCAACTATTTCCTTTTGAATAGGTTGAGAAAATGGTAAAACAATCCATTAGTTTTATTACTCAGCAAATCGTGTTCAATACAACGTTGAGATGTAGGAGATGTATTCGGTTCAGTCAGATTTTTCGAAATGAAGATGTCGAAATGTGAGTCACCTGTGTTGTCTTGAACACGATTTGCAAAGACTCCAACGATCTCTTGGGCCTTTAATTAACTGTTTTATTAGTTTCACAGTCACACGACTTGGTCTAGTACGAGATGATCCCCATGGATGGCGCGCTGGTAGTACTTGGTTGATGACTGATGTGAAGTGATAGTTCTATAAGGCGGCTGGCCATGTCAGTAAGTGTTGCATAATTTCTTTTATTATTATTATTATTATTATTATTGTAAGATCAGTAAACTGGATATCATAAGCTTCGAACCTTCATTGTAGACTGGCAAGCTGGATATGGGAGGGCGAGCATATATCAACACCCTCCGGTTCTCACCCTCCAGTAGAGCTCACAGATTAAACAGCATGAAAGTTCTCATGCATTCCACCTACCGTAAGCATGGTAGGCAGCAGAAAAGGCTTTACTGGCCATTCTCATGCATCATTGACATCCGCTGTGTGCATCTAGCAGGCTGAGCGTCGTGGTACCCTGGAACAGACCCGGTGCCGGCATCCACGTTGCTCAGTCATGTTAAGACAACTACATGACATGGTTTGCAGCGGTAGCATCATCGGTGACCGGCCAGATTGTCGCAGGGGAGGAGGCCAGTTTCGGGAGGCCTGTAACGCCGCGACCAAGATCCGGCACCGAACCATGCACACGTCATCGATGCGCTGTGATTCTTACGCCACCATGAGAAGGCATGGAATGAGGATGCCGGTATGGCACGTGCCTAGGCCGTCGCAGCCACAAGGGCGGACATGATACGCTACCACTCGTTACCACTCCTTGCAGCTGCCGCACGCTTTCGTGGTGCTCCATCCATGATGGGTCATGAGTGATGCGGACGGAATGTGTTATGATCCAGCATTGCCTAAGAGGATCGATGAGTGCAACAAGCTGAGTTTAGCAGGCATATCATTGTTTGTTTTGCTATTCTTTCATTACTGTATGGGGCTTACGGGTATCTTTATTGTAAGAAAGATAGGCAGGTGCTCTGCCAATTCATTATAGAAGGAGAAAAAAAACAGAATTCGAACGCAGATGAGGTCGCAGATTATGCTGCTTAGTTCTACATTAAAGCTTGAGATTGGTGGAAAGAAAGCTAGGTAGGGAGGTTGCTATTTGGTCGGGGAGTCCATGACCAACCAGAGCCCATAAAAAAGAAAAGAAGAGTTAAGCGTAGGCATCCATTTTTTCACCAGGTTGTATTGGTCCCATTCCTCCGTGTTAATAGCACCACTTGAAGTGATTCTTTTCTATGCCTTGGAAAATTCTCATGTTCCTTTCTTTCCACACATTCCACCAAATGTATATGAGTGTGCCTGTGAGGTTCCTCTGTGATACTTGGTTATGGTGTTTTGCTTGCTTCTTGGAACCATTTTGCCACTCCTATGTTTTGTGGCATTGTTCCTTGGGGGTGGGGTTCCACCTGAAGGAACTAAATCAGTGAGTTGCACACCCACTCGTGATCTGCAGGGAGAACACCAGAGAAACAGAGAGGATGCGGGAGTTTTTCTTGGCAGCCCTGAACGAGCTATTTTCTCTGATGTGTATTCAAGTGATTCAAAAACTATTACAACTGATGTCTACTTATACTAGTAGTTAACGGACCCAGCAAGTAATGATCCGTATAAAAATCAACTACCACATGCATGCCACACGTTTTATTCTTGACTAGGCACTACCGATATTCTAGCCACGCCCAGCTACAGCTGATCACCTGGAGACGTGCTCCACTTCCTGCATGTGCTCCTGTGGACGCGCGCTGCTTCTTGATCAGGCTAACGGCCACGGCCAGGATTATTTCCAACAGACTCCCCCCTAATCCTGACGTGCTCCAATATCACGGACACCTAATAGGTGCCTCATTGTTCCCAACTTCATCACCGGGAGCGCCTTCGTTAGAGCATCTGCTCTTTGCTCTTCAGATCGAATAAATTCCACTGCAATCTCTCCCTCCTGAACACATTCTCTGATAAAATGATACCTTGTGCGAATGTGTTTGCAGCGCCCATAAAAAACTGCATTTTTCATCAATGCAATTGCAGACATGTTGTCGACAAATAACTTACAACTCTTGGCTGCTTCCCTGTTAACTCACTTTAACAGATTTCTGAGCCATAATGCATGACATGCTGCAGCTGAGGCGGCCATGAACTCTGCTTCACAAGATGACAGTGCTACTGTCCTCTGCTTCTGCGAACTCTAAGATATCAAATTTTCATTTAAATAGAAAACCATACCACCTGTACTTCTGTTGTCTTCCACATCTCCGGCTAGATCACTGTCTGAATAACCAGTGATTTCTTGTTCACAACCTCCTCTGCGATACACTAGTCCATAGTGAACACTTCCCTTTAGATATCTCAGAATGTGTTTCATTGCTTTTTGATGGATTATCGTTGGCTTTTCCATTAATCTACTAGCAACCCCAACAGAGTAAGCAAGATCAGGACGTGTATGTAGTAGATACCTGAGACATCCTATAATTCTTCTGTATTCTGTGGCATCCACTGCCTGGCCTTCACTATCTTTGTGCAGCTGCACTCTTGGTTCCATAGGAATCTTGGTAGGGTTACAGTCCACCATTCCAAATTGCTTCAGAATTTTCAAGGCATAGCTGGACTGCTTGACAGTGATGCAATCTTGCTGCTGACATACCTCAATTCCTAAATAATATGACAGTAAACCAAGATCACTCATGTCAAATTCAAACATCATCTGCTTCTTGAAAACTGTAATCTCTTCTGGATCACAACCTGTAACGATGAGATCATCTACATAAACCCCAACAATAATTGCAGTTTTCTTTTCTCCTCTGATGTACACTGCTTGCTCCTGTGTACATCTTCTGAAACCAAGATTTTTCAGGCTTTTATCCAGCCTCATATTCCAGGCTCTTGGTGCCTGTTTCAGGCCGTACAATGCTTTGCTTAATCTAAGCACAAGATGTTCCTTATCCTTAACTAAGAAACCCTCTGGCTGAGATACATAGACTTCCTCCTCCAGATCTCTATTTAGGAAGGCAGATTTAACATCAAGATGATGAACTTCCCAACCATAGTTTGCAGCAAGTGCTAACATCAGTCTCACTGTATCTAGTCTAGCAACAGGTGCAAACACCTCATCATAATCAACTCCATGCTGTTGAACATATCCTTTGGCAACCAGCCTGGCTTTATGCTTGATCACTTCTCCTGCTGAATTCTTCTTTTTCTTGTACAGCCACTTCAACCCAATGGGTTTGTGACCTTCTGGAAGTACAGTCAGTGACCAGGTGCCATTCTTCACAATTGATTCGATCTTCTTGTTCATAGCTGCTTCCCACTCTAAGCTACCTACTGCTTCACTATAACAGGTGGGTTCATCTGCATCAACTAACAGAGCTTCTTCACTGTAATCAAAGTCAATTACCTCTGAAGTGTTCTGATAAATATCATCCAACCCACGATACCGAAGTGGTTGCTCATTAGAAACACTGCCCTCAGAGAAATTTGGAGACTCCTGCTCCATGACTGACTTACCCACCGGCGTTCCAGTCGGTGATGCTTGCTGCTCATCAGAAGCTTCTTCTGCTTGTGCTGCTGCTTGGGCTCCGGTCACCACCCCGGATGCAGCCGGTTTATCACCAGCCTCTGCACCTGCCAATGACCCTATCATCGTCCACGCCAAAGGATCAGCATGGATATCTTCTTCAACCTGAAAATCTGCAGGATCGCAAAACCCACTACCTTTGTTCCAATCCCACTCTAGATTTTCTTCAAATTTAACATCACGACTTACAGTGATTTTCCCCCGGCATGGATCATAGAGCCTGTGTGCCTTGCTTCCTTCCTCAACACCGAAGTAAATCATCTGCTGGCTTCTGTCATCGAGCTTCTTCAAATGTGGTGCTGCTGGCCTGACATGTGCTGTGCACCCAAACACTCGAAGATGGGCCAGATGAGGCTTCCTACCATTCCAGGCTTCAAATGGAGTGCACTCCCCCATCGACTTGGTTGGCAGACGGTTTAGAAGATAAACCGCATGCCGTACTGCCTCACCCCAGAATTTTCCAAGGACACTCATGCTCTTGAGCAGAGCCCGTGCCATGGCCATCACCGTTTGGTTCCTGCGTTCCACCACACCATTTTGCTGTGGCGTGTAGGGTGCAGTTAGATGACGCTGAATTCCTGCTTCCTCACACACCTTGGCAAAAGCTACAGCTAGGAACTCACCACCCCGGTCAGATCTCAGCGTCTTGATGCGATGCCCACTGGCATTTTCAGCTTCTGCCTTGAGCTTCATGAATTCAGTACAGGCCTGATCCTTGGTTCTCAAAACATGTACCCACATCCATCTTGAGAGATCATCAACAACCA
>BCLH01002606.1:5647-45454 GCA_001602315.1 Zoysia pacifica
TAATATGGCTCCAAAAGGTAGTGGTTTGTGCAATTCACTCATAAATTTTGTTCTAACGAGGTGATAGCATCCATTTTAATCCGGTTTACCCCAAATTGTATGGAGAAACTGAGGACATGTTGAATCAATAAAAGAACTAAAAGAAACATGATAGTCACTAAGGAATAAATAGTCTGTATTTCATCTGTGGTGAGACAAATAATAAACTACCGATTCTAGAATTCACACCAAAGGATTCTGCACATGCAGCCTCTTCAACCACCTGTTCATGCTATCTTTCAGTTTTGACTATGTGGAGCAATGAGTAATGGTTCCAGTTAAAATTAGCTCATATGTCCAATCTACTGGATAAGCAAAATTTTGAATTATTGCTTCAGTTTAATACTGGTAGAAGTTGCTGTAGAGTCTAACAAACTGTTAGGGATTTGCTACAAAATCTGACAAACTGTTACAGAAAAGGTTGGCTAAAAAGTCTGACAAACTGTACAGGAAAAATCATTTGCTAATTTTTGCATGCATCACACTTGGCTACAAATGTTGACCACAATTGAGAACGCTTGAACAGCGTTCAGGTAAAGAACAATGCAAACTCAATTGCGCAAATTCCATCATGCAAAGGTTGACAGCAATTAGGGAACAGCTTTCAGGTAAAGTGTACTGCAAACTGAATTGAGAACAAATTGCAAAAAATATATCATCATAGTGTAATCAACATCATAATGAGACAGTTACATTCTGGTCTTTCAGAATATGGAAGTTACTAGTTATCTGTTGGCTGGAGCAATTCATGGGAACCCAAGACTGGTAAAAGAATTAATGAAACATATTTACCGCATTGTTTATTTTGCTTGTAACATCAGCAGCCTTAACTGAAGCAATTCTTAAACACTGCATGATAACACTTGACATGACACCCTCTCCACCAGCTTTCTGGATGGCACAAACATCACCATTTGAGTTAACTGTAGCAGTCATCCTCCCACCCATTACTGCTTCTTCCTTGTATGTTGGATCAACAACCTACACAAAACAGAGAACGCCGCTGACAAAACATGATGGCCATTTAGTAGTCAAAAGCACTTCCATACTTGAAATACTGGAACATACCACAATGTTACCCTCACCAAAATATGCAAAGGTTACAGCTATGGGCAGATGATGTATTGTCAGAGGGATTGGATCCCTGACCTGTAAAATTCAATAAAAAAAAGAACATAAGATACATTCCATTTGATGCCAGATGCGCAGACCAGAATTTAATATAGAAAAAATTATGCTTCATAAGAAAGATTGAACTTTTTGGAATACTTCAGCAGGAGTACAAGACCACTAACTGTGCAATACATTGAAAGTTTATTGCTACCTCAAGATCATGCACTGTAACCTGCTGGCCATCTTCACCACCAACTGTGCATTCAGGCCTTCGGAAAGTGGACAAGGCTGCCAATGCAGCAATGTTAGCTGCATCGATGAGATTTCTGTGGCTCAAACAATGGAAACAGATTAGTTTGGAACTGTAACCATAGGTGTCCACACATAATTACACTAGTGCAGAATGGATGAGATAACCATTACCCTCCGTTATCCAAGATATGAAGGTCGACACGCACGGACCAGACATACTTCCCGGCAACAACACACAACGACTCCATGTCCACAGCTCGGCTCTCCCTGAAAAGCACAGACCAGATAATCCTAGTCACGCTCCACACTTGAAATTTCTTGAGGAAACGAACAAAGGAGAACCAGGAGACCTGAGGCCACGGTCGACGACTCGACCAAGCTCAATTGCAGATTCCCCGGGCCGCCCAGGCTCGAATGCAGGATCGGCCATAGGCGAGAACTCGGTGAATATGGCCAGCGTCCCCTCGTGGGGCCTGTCCCTGTACGGCGGCACCAGCTGCGCGGTCACGTATCCCATCACGCGCGTCTCTCCGAGCTGCACCTCCGACGAGCCGTCCTCCCTGATGTTCACAGCAACAGCGTCAGTAACTCTCTTCCCGCGAACCAATGCCGACGAGAAACTCGCGCGGGCATACGGTACCAGCGGACGGAATGGGGGCTGAGTTGGACGTACCGGCCGAAGCTGATGTCGAGGCGGCGGAAGTCGAAGGAACGGCGGCCGTCGACGCGGAGATCGGATTGGAGGGCACTCTCGATGAAATCGCGCTCGTTGACCGTGGGGCGCCACCGCAGTTGCTCCATGGCCGTGGCCTCCGGTCGTCGCTTCACTCGCCAGCGGCGGGGGAGGTTGCTAGGGTTCTTCTAGCCGCCGAGGGGTTTGGTTCGGTGGCTTCAGCCAAATTCTCTTCATCTCTAGCAGGCCGAGTGTTCCCGCTGCCGGGAAAGATTTCTGGGCTGGATCGAGTCGGATAACCAAATAGACGGGCCAAATTTTCAATTGAAAGTTTGGGTAGTTTGGAGTCTGGACATTTTGCATCTCACGCAGCCCGTTTCCCTGAACTAGGGCCTTAGATTCTGATTCCGCCTTAGACCAGTTCTAATAGTTAATATACACCTTTTGTCTCAAAATAAGTGTTATTTTAAATTTTTAAACATTTTTTTGATAATTTATTTTATTCAAAAAATTTATAAAAAATATTTATTTTACTGTAAAATGATTCGTTATTAGAAGTACTTTAAACTTGAGTTGTTTATTTTTTGTATTTTCATAAATTTTTTGAATAAGACGAGTGATCAAATGATGATTTTAAAAAGTCAAAAAAATCATTTATTTTGAGACGGAGAGAGTATATATTTTTTATTATGTTTAAATTAAAAAATTATTGTACAACATTTAAACACAAATTAAGTACTAGACTTGGGAAAGTCCTGCCTATGCATGGACTTGCTTAGATTTTCTTTTCTTTTGTAATGCAGCTAGCTACGTAGCACTCATTTTGTTTTTAAATTAATATCGTTAGGATAATAATTTTGCAGTGATAAGTCAACTCCTTGTGACAACTTCAACCGTGTTTCTTGCGGTAATGGGTCATGCTCGAAAAATCTGCAGAGGATTCATGCAAAGTATCTTATCACCTACGTGTATCTTTCAGTTTTGGATTTACGGCACTCCACTGCTGGTGCAAGTTGGACGCGACTCGTTTGGCCGTTTACGTTGAAGTAGGAAAGAAACATGTGACACGAGACATAGGGGACAACCCCATATGCCGAGAAAATTTCACTAAGTGAAAAATCTGTCCTTTTGTTTTAAAATTGTTGCCGCTAGCTAGTTCAAATTTAACTCAGTCCGTGACAACAATTTCACTACGCATGAAGTACAAAATTGGATGTTTTGAGGTCTACAGTTTCAACAAACCGAGTCATACACATAGTTAGAGAGAAATAGCTAATGTTATCGCCTTTGTATTCGTTGGACGTCGGGAGTTTCTTGATCTTGTTCCTATCTTGGTTAGCAGACAGAGTAACATCAATAAATAGTACAAAGAATGCCGTAAAATTAGCTCCAGACACCTCTAAGTAACTACTAGGAAATTAGACCCCGGTGTATCTGTCAGTTCTAGAGAGCGGACAAGTCATTCTAAACACAGCGAGCGACGAAATAAGCTGCTATCGGCTAGTTCATGCCGGTCAGTCATACTAGTAGAAGAGAAATGCCAAGTCTGCAGCTAGCCGCTGGTCCACTGCGAAGAACCGTATGTTGAGTTTCAATTAATTGAATTAGCTTGATATTCAAATCGAATTTAAACTCCATTGAACTAACGAGAAATTAACTCCGGTACTCTTTCGATATGATTTTCAAACACCGTTCAAAAAAATAGCATATCGATATTCAACGTTGCACACATCATATAAGAATCTTATATACATATACATAAGTTATTACAAACCTTAAGTAAAAATTTATAACTAGAACAAAAATGAGAGCAATAGAGTTGTAATTTTAGCTTTCAAACTTTTTAGAACATAATTAAACAAAGTATTAAGTTCTTATTTAAGTTTTAAACACGACGATGAGTACTACGTAACGAAAAATATTTTAAAATAAACAAAAAAATAGTGTGCTCAACTCATGAACACCACCATCACGCAAAAGATGAACAAAGACTACTCATTCCCTTCGTCGGCATCGACAAAGAAAAAATAGCTAAAAACGATCTCATCATCACCTGCAAAACTTCAATATTTACAAACATGAGTACGAAAGTACGCAGCAAAACTTACTTGTGAGATATATGTCCCGACTCCAAAGATCATGAATGAGGCATTAGCAAAGATAATAATACAATAAAGCTTATTTACAAAAAAACAATAGATATTAATAAATTATAAACATAAGCTTAAGTAAAGACTCATAGTCAACTAAGTACTAAACCCAAACAATTAAATAATTATGCAAAATTGTAATAAAAGATGTGTCAATAATATATCTTAAATATATCCCACAACTTTACTATCAGTAATTAAAGAAGTGAAGTTGTTAACTACGATGAAAATCAATAGATACCAAACTTAGTCATAACCGAGACCACGACGATTTGAATCGATTATACACCCTGTAAGAGAGTTCAACTGTACCCACATGACTTGAGAACCATTCCTCTTATGCAACTCGCGATGTCGCATAAAAGACTACTTATGTCAACATTTTTCTCATCTATTTCCGAACAGTTGGACAATCGACGTGTTAGGGAGGATTGGTCCCGTGTCTCGTGGGAGCTCAGCGGTCACTTATGTGTGCCAGTCAAGACATGTCGTTATAGACCAAATGTTGGTATGCAAATGAGATATTCGGCTTGTCTTACTATTATATTTGACATGTAGTATGAACAAAAAATGCTTAGGCCAACAATTAACAACAGTCGGTCCTTAACTGACACGAACAGAGCTACCGCACACAGTACTTATTTTCTGCTACCAACCTATACTTCTCTGTCCGGTCTTCAATTTATCGTCCTCAAGTTTAGACCAACCATACGAGTAACAAGTTAAATAAAGATCTTATATCTGTGAAAAGGTGATAACTTTTTACCGATTCGACTTCTATCGGTCTAAGCATGGTTAAGTAAAGCACACCGTATCTAAAAACTACCAACCCAATCTATAAACCTAAGACTCCAAAGAGTGGGTTACAATCAAATCTAACATAACCATACTTATCCTATTACCCGACAAATGCAAAAATAATATACTAATTTATTTCATAATTTATATAAAATAAAGATAAGTATGCATGATGCTTGCTTTGCGATGTTGAAGTCTCCTCAGCAAAACCATCCACAAGTGATTCACCCTCACGTCACTCTTGAGTACGTTGTTCACTGAACAATGAAACAACGACAGTTTGAACATGCATGCTATGCAATGCCATGACAAATGCAAACAGCAAAATAATTTTATTTGTTGAGTTAATATATGAAAGATTAAGTGGGTTAGTAATTACAAAAATACTAAACTGATTATTTTATTTATAACCTTTTTTATTACTAGAGAGAGTGAATACTAAATTTTTTGGTAGTTAATCATTTTAAAACAGTAAGTTAAATAATTTGACTAAATCTAATAAGTAAAAATATCAGTAGCGTTTAATTAAGTACCTTGAGTAATATAACCAAATTTAGTATAAATAATTTAGTTAATTACTAAAGCAATTCATTTAATTTTGTTAGACCAACTAATTTAATAGTACTCAGTAATGTTTCTGGACTCTAACCAATTTTAATAGGTCAAGATTCAGTAAATATAATTTAGAATAAAATTTGGTTAATTATCAGCAAATATTCTAATTACTATAAATTAATTACTAGAAAACAAAGATAAATTAATTATAAAATAATTACTAAAGAAATTAGCCTAAAACATTTTTATAATGTTCTTTAATACCCTAAAGGACAAATAAGAAAATTTTTAATAATTTAAAGTGCACACATAATTAATTATGAATTAAACATGCATTAGCCAATTTCTATAATTAATCATTATTAAAACAATTAATTACTGATTTTTATTAGTTTCAATAAATATTTTATGAATTTAAAAGTCTAACAAAGTTCGTTTCATAATTTTTTGAGCTCATATGAATTTATTGTGATTTTTGCAAATTTTATCAATTTTTGGCGCAAATAATAAAAAAAATTTGAAATGGATAAAGAAGCTCGGGCCACAAGCCACGTGGCAGCTGCTCGGACGAGGCCACACAGCAGCCCACAGGGCTTGGGCGCACGGGATTCGCCCAGGCCACAGTGGATCTCGACAGCTGGCGCCCTCAGCCCATGGCGCGCCGGCCATGGGGGCGGCAACGCGCCCCGGGATAAGGCCGAAAAGGACCACCGCAGCCCGAGGAGACCGAAGGAGAGATCGCTGCTGCCGAACCTCACCGGAAAAAGGGTCGACCGCAGTGAGCGGCTCGGGTCTAACTTCGGCGAGGTCGAGACGGCTCTTGGCTGACGAAAAATCATGAAAAAATGGCGTAGAGCTTCATGGGTGCACAGTGATGAGTGGCGCGGAGTTTGTCGTCGACGAAGGTGGCCGGACAGTGGAGCTCGTCGTAGAGGTGGTGGGTTTCGGTGGCGGGCGGCGTCGATTTCTCAAGTCGCTGTGCAACAAGCTATCAATCCACTCCGGAAATGCTCTGGAAGAGTGTGGAAGGTAAACCCGAAAGGAAATAGGGCTTGACTCACCAGAGTCAGAGGAATTTCATGAGCCGCCGGCTATGGTACTGAAAACCGGAACTTGGGAAAAACTTCGAATCCGAGGAACTCGGTGCGTGAATGGAGAAGAGGAAAGGGGTTGAAGCTTGGGGATGGGGTGGCGCTCCTTCAGGCCAAGGAAGGAGGGCCGGGCTCACTTGGATTTGGGTGCTCCACAGCGATGGTGCTCCGGTTGCGCTCAAGCGGGGGGGAGAGAGAGAGAGAGAGAGAGAGAGAGAGAGAATGAGAGCACGAGAGAGAGAGAGCGCCGGGAGGGCGAGGGAGTAAAGGAAAGGAGTGAATGGAGCGGAACGTGTGTCCCGACCCAGCGATGCTGCCTCCTTGCATGCGCGCCGCGCGCAGCGCCGAGCTGTCCGCCCGCGGCGGGAGGAAGAAGAAGGCGTGGCTGACAGGGCCCGCGAGATTTTCAATTCCTTATTTTCTGAAATTCCAGCGCTAGCATCTGTTTTTGCAGCAAAAACTCAACTTCCCCAGTTTTGATGAATTTGAAAATTTGCAGAGCTGAAAAACTTTTTATGAGGAACAACTTTCCTTTTTGAAGCATCTTCAAATTCTTAGTGGATTTAATTCTAGAAAATTTGAAAGGCAGATGATTGATTTTAGAGGAATAAAATTATTTGCGACCTAAATCTTTGATTTTAAATTTTACAAAAATTCTTTTTATACTTTCTGAACCTTGTGATCACTTTTAAACAAGAATTTGTTTTTTACAACTTTTCTTTGAATGCTCGCTTGAAAATTTTTAAATTCAATTCAAATTTGAATTTCTATTAACTTCGGTTATTTGAATTCTAGTTTCAAATTAAAATTCATGATTCGAGACACGAGGGATGTTACATCCAGGTCAATAGAGTCATTTTCTGTGTTCTGCTTTCTTCTGTAGAAAAAGACTCACTTTCCTTCGTGCCAAGTCAAGTAGCGACCCCAGGTCACATCTTAGGATGACAATTCATTTAAATCTAAACTACTTATTGTTCCCAAGATAAATAATATCAAATGAAGTCATAACAGGAACAAATAAAGTTAAATGAAGACACTGTATCCTTACTGCCGATAGATTGCCTCTCGAGGTTTTCGGCATTGAACGGTCAGTTGTTTCTAGTCAGAGAAGCACATATATTTTTTTTACGCTTCTCTTGCTGAGTACAGTTATATGTAAAATTTATTCGGGAATAAATCCCGGAGTGAGGCAACGCAGCGACGATCCCAGGGATCGAACGCTAGGCGGCAGACAGAGTAACATCAATAAATAGTACAAAGGATGCCGTAAAATTAGCTCCAGACACCTCTAAGTAACTGCTAGGAAATTAGACCCCGGGGTATCTGTCAGTTCTAGAGAGCGGACAAGTTATTCGAGACCTAGGGAGCGACGAAATAAGCTGCTATCGGCTAGTTCATGCCGGTCAGTCATGCTAGTAGAAGAGAAATGCCAAGTCTGCAGCTAGCCGCCAGTCCAGGTCAACAGAGTCATTTTCTGTGTTCTGCTTTCTTCTGTAGAAAAAGACTCACTTTCCTTCGTGCCAAGTCAAGTAGCGACCCCAGGTCACATCTTAGGATGACAATTCATTTAAATCTAAACTACTTATTGTTCCCAAGATAAATAATATCAAATGAAGTCATAACAGGAACTAATAAAGTTAAATGAAGACACTATAACCTTACTGCCGATAGGTCACCTCTCGAGGTTTTCGGCATTGAGCGGCCAATTGTTTCTAGTCAGGGAGGCACATATAATTTTTTTTATATCTCTCCTACTGAATACAGTATCTGATTTTTATACATACGCACACACACCTACATATACAAAGTCGAGAGACCATACCTAAAATTTATTCAGGAATAAATCCTGGAGTGAGGCAACGCAGCGAAGGCTGCCAGCCGCAGCTCCGTGCCACACGAGCTAACTCTCGTCCTCAGGAAGGCACATATATGGTTAGTCATAAACACCACAGGCAAAGAGAGAGCAAGCCAGAGACAAGCTTTGTAGGATCTTTGCTCCTGAATTCGGGCTTCCTCCTTGCTTATTCCACCTACAGTAGAAACCATGGCAGGATCGATACCGATCGCATACCAGAACTCGTCTTCATCACCGAGCTGGCTCAACAAGGGTGACAACGCATGGCAGATGACATCTGCAACTCTTGTTGGCCTGCAAAGCATGCCGGGGCTGGTGATCCTGTACGGCAGCATCGTCAAGAAAAAATGGGCAATCAACTCGGCGTTCATGGCACTGTACGCCTTTGCCGCTGTCTGGATCTGCTGGGTCATCTGGGCGTACAACATGTCCTTCGGTGACCGGCTCCTGCCCTTCTGGGGAAAGGCAAAGCCAGCGCTTGGGCAGAGCTTCCTGGTGGCCCAGTCAGAGCTCACCGCCACCACCATAGGCTACCACAATGGCTCGCTTGAGGCAGATATGCTCCATCCGTTCTACCCAGCTGCAACCATGGTGTACTTCCAGTGCATGTTTGCCACTATTACTGTCATCATCCTGGCTGGATCATTGCTTGGGCGCATGAATATCAAGGCCTGGATGGCCTTTGTGCCACTCTGGATTACCTTCTCATACACCATCTGTGCCTTCTCGCTATGGGGTGGCGGCTTCCTCTTCCAGTGGGGTGTCATAGACTACTCTGGTGGCTATGTAATCCACCTCTCTTCTGGCATTGCAGGCATTACAGCCGCCTACTGGGTGCACAAAACATCCCTAATTGGATTTATCGATTGACACTCTGGTAGATCTATTGTAGTTCTGACACCTCTTTGCATACAGGTAGGACCAAGGTCGGCATCAGACAGAGAGCGGTTCCCTCCAAACAACATACTGCTGGTGCTAGCAGGGGCAGGGCTGCTGTGGCAAGGATGGACAGGCTTCAATGGTGGTGACCCATACTCCGCCAATATAGACTCATCCATGGCAGTGCTCAATACACATATCTGTGCATCCACCAGTTTGCTCATCTGGACACTCCTTGATGTCCTCTTCTTTGGGAAGCCGTCGGTAATTGGTGCCGTGCAGGGCATGATCACTGGCCTTGTATGCATCACTCCTGGTGCAGGTGAAAGGCCTTTCCTTCCTCCATTGGCAGATGGACTGCATCAACCAATGACCTCACACATAAAATATTGTAACTTGAATTATTGCTTTGATAATGTCCAGGTAAGTAAACATGAAAAAAAAATAGCTCAACAAAGAATCAAAGTATCTAGCATCTTCTCCATTCTAGGCTCTTAAATTGACTCTATATTGAAATAAATGAACACAGCCAGGACATAGTATTTGTAGCTACCGAATCAGGCTTAAGCTTAAGATAACTTTATCCACAACCATGCTAAGACTATGCTTCCTAAGCAGACTTAAGATAACTTGGGCCCACAAGTATGTAATTTGATCTTATCTTTTCTGGAGGCAACACTACTGTTGCTAAAACTACCAGCAGAGGAGAGGACAGAGGGCACTTGACCGGGATCCATAAAGTTAATGGCCTTTTCACTTGTTTCAAGTATTCAAATTGCATCCACCTAGCACTACCGATGATATTTCAATAAGAAGGGATATTCACTGTATGCATCAAAATCAGTGAAAGAAGCCTCAAATCTGCCCTAGTTTCTTTCTTATCAAGAATCTGAACAAATATCCAACTGGCTGATTGGAAAAAACATGCTTACCACAGTGTGCATTTCCATGTTACTTTCATACAAGAGCTGGCTAATTTCATTTCTGGTTTCAATACTAGAAGAAATGATGCCTTTTGCTATTAGCTGACACTAACCTGACAATATATTAGCATAAGGATTCTGATACAGATTCTCCTTTCTTCTATGTATCTTGGGGAGTTCCGTATCTTGGACACAAAATTCAAATTTTGTTTGAATGCATCATTATCTAGGCAACATTCTAATAGAAAGTTTAACAGGAAACACCCGCCTCTACCACCAGAAAATAAGTGCACACATATGAATGAAAAAAGGAAATAAAAAAAATCTATATCATGTGCTCCCCTCTAATTTCCTTTGAGGTGGACGAAAAAGGGGATGTCATGATATTTGATGCATATTTCACATTTGTGCAATAAAGGTTAACAAAGCAGGCAACCAGGTGCATCCAAAGAAAAAAATAGACATCCTGCAGAAGCCACTCTCCATTCTAATTGTTTCCTAACAAATATTGACCAGAATTTTCTCTTCGACAGGCTTGGTGCAAGGTTGGGCCGCTATTGTGATGGGTATTCTCTCTGGTAGTATTCCCTGGTACACGATGATGGTTCTGCACAAGAAATGGTCCTTCATGCAAAGGATTGATGATACCCTTGGTGTCTTCCACACCCATGCCGTGGCAGGATTCCTTGGTGGTATCACCACTGGACTATTTGCGGAGCCCATCCTCTGCAGCCTCTTCCTCTCCATTCCAGACTCTAGTGGTGCATTTTATGGTGGTCATGGTGGATCACAGTTTGGGAAGCAGGTCACTGGTGCCCTCTTCGTCATTGCATGGAACATCATTGTAACGTCTATCATCTGTATCCTTATTGGCCTAATACTGCCCCTACGAATCTCTGAGGAACAACTGCTTATTGGGGATGATGCAGTACATGGTGAAGAGGCCTATGCTATCTGGGCAGAAGGTGAGAACAGTGAACAGAATAGTGACATTAACTACCATCATGAGAGCAGACACAGTGGTGTATCTGTAGGAGTGACGCAGAATGTTTGAGTATGAAATCATGAGGAGAACCCCATTGAGGTGCATTTGTTCAGTGCAGATTGAAAGAGCAGATATTTACGTTTTTGCCACAAATTGATCTAGTAACTTCTCACTTAGTACTTGGAATGTTGTTTGCAAAACTCTTGGAAGATTGGATTGAAGTGAATTGCGTTCCACACCAAGTTATAAAGTGGATGGCTACAATTGGGAAGAATAGCTCACTCTCTTGTACATGCAGCTCCAAATGTACAAGCATGGATAGTCCCAAAGTAACAAAAATGTTACAAGTATTATATAATAGTCACAATAAATGATATGACTGTTGGGTACTCATTTTTCTACACACGAATACAAATAAAAAATATATATCTAGAGTTCCAAATGTTGGGGCTGCAATAGCATGAATGTTTCGCAGCAGAATTCTAGAAATAATCATGATTTTTCAGTACTGAATATGACATTGCATGTTTGCCTTATCAGTATATATGCTGTGCACACAAATATGATTTAAATACTTCTACAGCTACTGGAGGCCTAATTGTCATGGCTACATAAATCTCATTTAAACATTTCTACAGCTACTGGAGGACTAATTCTCACATCGTTAAGGATTTAAGGTCTATTTTCGAGATAGTTAACACTGAACATAGAAGCAATAAATTGGTGCCTTAACAACTTAAACAGAGGCAGATGTATGTCAGGTAGAAACGAGCTAATAAATAACGAACTGCGGCAGACAACTGATCATAAAAAAAAAAAACAGAACACCGTCGTTCTCCTACTTGTTTCCTCATTGTTCTGAGAGAATAAAAGATTCAATATGTTCCTTTTAAAAATGAACATATGTCCAAACAGGACCAACTTATACTTACCCATCCTAAACTTGTCTGAGACAAATAATTATTGGATCTAAAATCGGAATATAAGCTTTACCACAACCCACTGACAAGATTACTACTCCTACCTAAAAAGGCTAGCATATTTTTAGCCATAACATTTTAGCAAATATCATTGCTCCATGGACATTGATAAAGATGTGTTACCAAAGATTGGAATATGAAATACAGCAGCTCCTCTGTTCCCTCTTTGCTACCGTGCACCGTTGCGGCCTCCCCATCGTCTACGCACAGCCGCACTCCCTCCTCCCCGCCGCCTCCTCCACGGAGTTGGAAACAATAGCCTGTTGCGCTTCCACGGTCCCCTCGCCGCTGCCAGCACCGCCTTCTTTGCGCCGGCGCACTCATTGCCTCCTTGTCCTGGTCCGCGCCGGCGGCGCTCAACGCCCGACATGGCGCGCCAACTGAAACATGTCCCGTGCGCTCAAGAAGAACTGAACCTAATGAAACAAAAGACAAAAGATGGATTGGTTAAGCAGGGTACCACGCATCGAACAGGGGGCTCTATCTGAGGCGAGTAAGCCAGGGTACCTTACCGACAGGAGAAGAATGCACAATCCAAGTCCGGAAAACGGGTCTCCACAACGTGCCAGTGGAAGTGGAGGTGGCCGGGAGGACGATGTTCCGGGGCAGGCGGCGACGCCTGTCGAGGAGAGAAACTACGACGGGCCGGGGCGGGCTTGTTGGGTCCCGTCACCGGGGGTAGCGGCGAGGCGCGACGAAATGCAAGGAGTGCGGGAAGAACAGATTTGTTGGCTCAATTCAGCTGCAGATAATTTTTGGACAGCGACTTGTAGATTGTACTAGTACTACAGGATGACTGTAATAAGCTGTCCTGGCAATTTTGTGGAAAGTTTTGGCAGACGATTCTCTTCAGTACGCAGTAGAAACTAACTCCAAACCCCCCCGTAATTCCATCAGTCTTATTCCATAAATTTCAATTCCTCTTCCTACCCCAATCACTCAACAGTTCATTATAATTACATAGCCATTGAGGAAGCCAGTTTCATGATAATTTACAAAGTAATACTCCCTAGTACAGCATCAGAGAAAAGGATGATCCACAACGGCATGAAACTACAAATAAACACCAAGGGCGCAGCATCTCAACACCACAACTAAAATACTGACGGCATCTCATCAGCTGAAAACTTTTAAACTCGCCGGCTGTTTCATTTTATTAGATATTGAAAATCACCACTGGCATGTACTGCCTTCACCTGCTTGTCATATTCGTCTTCGTCATCGTATTCCTCACCCTCTCCATCATGTTCCTCGTCGTCAGGTTTCTTGCCATCTTCTTGCTCTTCTTCCTCGGCCCATCCAAACCCAGCCACAGGGGCTGATGTTTCGGGTGGTGTGCGAGCCTCCTCGACAATCTTCATAATCTCTTCAACAGTCTGATCTGAGTAGGTCGGAGCGCTGTTGTCCTTCTTGTAGTATTTCGCTTGCGCAGCTTCAGTAAGCTCTCTAGGCAAGTTCTTCAGGAACCAGGGGTGATTTCTAATCTCCCTAATTGTTATTCTCTGAAGAAATGAGAGAAAATGCCATTTCAATGATGGTAAACTCAGGGTAAATTGATTGAAAGCTTTGCAACGTTTTAAAATACCTTTGCAGGATTCGCAACGAAAATCCTTGAGAGTAGCTGCCTGCAATCTTGGGATATGTGTACATATTCTGGTATCTGGTATTGAATGGACACTATTCTCTGAAATGAAATACAGGCACAGAAAATATTTATCACTTGAGGAATAAGAACCAGGTGTTTAGGATCCATTGGATAGCTGAGGGAAGCGTTACCCCAATCGTCTTTCTGAAATTCTTGGGATCATCAGGATCCTCGAAAGGATATGCACCAACCAGCATCACGTAAAGGGTCACTCCACACGACCAAACATCTGCCATCTGCAATCCATCTTACAAAATATAATGAATCCCATAACAAGAAAGAGGAGACCACATGCAACAACAATCTGAAGGAATAAACACGTGCTGCCTATGATGCATTGTCGACTGTAAGTTTGCAGCCAAGGTTTATGGGTTGCCTCTGAAGCATGGTGCCCTAGTAAGTGAAAGGCATACCCACTACCCGCTGTTGGTGTAATTCTAGGAAACACTTCAGTAGTTCACATAAAAGAGAAGAAGTGACACTAGCATAGCTACATGGGACCCTTTTTTAAAGCTCAGGTCACATGGGATCTGGCAACGTGAAGCTAGAAAATATACTGCCTGCACAGAATAATACTAAGCCTGTCTGCAGTGTTTTATCACTTGAGAAAATATGTTGTCCTACAAAGCAATTAACAAAAATTTCCCCAAGGAATCATTAGCAAATTCTATGATGAAAGGATGTTTCATGAGGTGTGACACATACAAACATATAATAAAACTGATAGGTGAAGATAAAGTGAATGGTATGACTTTAAAATAGTTAAATGCTGGAGTAGCCCAAAAAGCATCACAAAACAAATAAAAGATATTGAGAAATGTACGTCACATAAGTTAATCCTAGTGAGATTCAATGGTTTGATTGGTTTCTTATTTACTTGCAAAGGCAACCATTTTTGCATGCGGGAAAGTTAATTTTGCAAGCAGTTTGGCACAACCACCCCAAAAGTAAGCAACAAGGTACATTAATCATTGGTGTAACAGTATTGACAATAAGGAGGAGAAGCTATGGATGACAGAAGGAAAACGAAGAGGACAAGAAAAAATAGCTCTGAAGGACCACACGTGACCAGCAAGATATTCAGTCTAACGTGGTTCTATAAAAAAAAAAGGAAAAAGAGAAGATTTGAGGGGGGGGGGGCCTGGGCCATGGTACGCATGAACTACAGTTGAAAATAATGAAAAAACAGTTTAGGAATAGGACAAATTATGACAAATGGAAACAATATGACTCATGAAACATGGCCACGGGCATCTCCGCAATGCGGACTTCATGAAGCAAGGATTTTATTTCTTTTAGTGCTTTTCCTTTCTAGCTGTCCTTTCGAGAGATGGAAAAGATTTTTCGGAACTTTGCAATTTTTTAAGAAAAGTTTGCTGGTCAATGATATACTGGATCACGAAGCGCAAAAGAACTCTTTTATTGTCCTCACTTCAACTTTACCATTTTAATTAAAGTTGGCAATAAGATCTACAACAACAGAATATTATGCTTTCACAATCAAATCAAACTTTCATCATAGGCCATTACTCCAAGGATGCCAAACCGACAAGACTCCAACATGTATATCGGCTACAAATCTGACCAGGAGTAGAATTTATGCATGCAAGAAAAGCAGGCACAGCCTTCCCACAGCCCACTAGGGAAAAGTTAACATCAGACATGATACAAGTACTGATTGATTAACAGAAAAATGTCCTTGCCACACTGAATGGAAGTTTCGTGCATTTCTATAGCTTATCTGTTCCCATGCATCTTTGACAAAATTGTCAGCACAAATAATTGGAGTACTTGAAAAGGCCAATCTGACATGTGGGGCCAGTCCCAGTCACTGCGTACTAGACCTAAGAACCAAGTTCTAAAATCCAAAACCAGACAACGCAGGTTTTAGAGTGGCCTGGTCTACACGGCACCTATGAAGACAGCATTAGGCCCACATACCAATGCAAGTGATGACCTTATGAACTAGGTCAAGGAATGCAAATGGCTTAGTACTACGTATACAAGATTATTTTAGGGTCCTCAGGGACTGCTGAGCAGACTGACGCATGCATAGTCGACGCAATAAAAGGACGTAGAAGCAGCAGGGCGCCTGATGCAGGGATACAAGTAGTAAAAGGGAGCAGCGAAATCACAATACTAACCTTGCCATCGTATTCTCGGCGAGAGAGCACCTCCGGAGCAATGTATGCTGGAGTTCCAACAGTGGACTTCGGTTTAGAATGCAGCAGGGACGACTGTGATAAAGAAACATTGCCAAAGAAAGTATTAGCGACCGATCATGTAGCTACAGTAAAGAACAAAATAGGTCGGTGTTCTTTTATACTGAAGCGTTCAAACATATGGGATTGAACGGCGTGTTAGTGAGGTCACTTTATGAATCTGAAAGAAAAATGTAGATTGAACTCCACTCTGCAAGGCAACAGATGCAGAGTTTGGTAGTCACAATGACAAAAGCAGCACAGTTTCGTGTCCAAACTTTCGGTATCCGTTTCAAAAGGATAGGCATAATAAGAAATAACAAAAATGAAAAAAAAGTACTCCTTCTGTTTTTTAATTGATGTCGCCGTTGCCTTTTAAATTTAATTTTTACTATTTGTCTTATTTAATTTTTTTTATAAATTTTATATATTTTGATATAATTTGATTTATTATTATAATTATTTGAATTACAACTTAAAATTTTACATATTCGAGTAAATTTTTTGAATAAAACAAATAATCAAAGTTAAATTTAGAAGTTCCAACGACGATATCAATTAAAAAACGGCGAAAGTAGTACCTTGGAGTAACCGAAGTCGCAGATTTTAAGCCGCGGCGCAGGGCTACCATCCAGCAGCGTGTTTTCCAGCTTCAAGTCCCGGTGACAGATTTGCTGCGAATGGGAACAAAATTTGCAATTGCCCACCTCGTCAGCACATATTCCCTTTTCCTTTTTTTTCAAAAAAAATATATTTGCCTTTCACTTGGCTGCTGTTCTCACCATGAAGTGGCAGTAGCTGACACCGCAAATCAGTTGCTGGAAGAAATACCTCGCCTACAATAGCCGCAAAAACATCCCAGAAAAAGAAGAAATTAGCACATGCACCCCAAATTGCTTTGGGGATAAAGGGGGGAAAACAGGGGAAGATATCTGAAGCGGCGAACTGATGATGACCTCATCCTCGCTGAATCTCCCGGCGGCGCAGATCCGGTCGAACAGCTCTCCGCCGGCGGCGTACTCCATGACGATGGCGAGGTGCGTGGGCGTGAGCACGACCTGAACGAGCAGACAGGGAGGCAGTCCCCAACCGATGAGACGAAAATTTTCGCTCGACACGAGCGCGATAAGATAAAAGGGCCTCCTCCCCTCTCACTCACCTCCTTGAACCGGATGATGTTGGGGTGCCGCAGCGAGCGGTGGTTGATGATCTCCCTCGCCACATTCTCATCAATCTGCGCGGAGAGAAAACCGAGCCGTGAGAGCCGCGAATTCCGCGAGAATTCAGGCGCAAAAGAGCTCCGAAAATCAGGGGAGGGGAGGGGGGGGGACTGCGAATCAGCGGCGGTCGGCGCACCTTGAGCCCGCGCGGGATGTACTTCATGGCGAGGAGCTCCTTGGTCTCCTTGTTCCGCATCAGCCGCGCCACCCCGAAGTTGCCGGAGCCGATGTCCTTGAGCAGCTCGTACTTCTCCATGGGCCCTTGCCCGCCGATCGGACAGTCGCGGCGAGGAGGCGGAGAAGGGGGGGAGCGGAGGGAATGGATTGAAAGGGAGGGGACGAGGAGGAGGAGGAGGAACTTGACGAGGGGGCTGCCTCGTCGCCTCGCGGTCGGCTCTACTGGAGAGCAGGGCAGCGGCACTTCGCTTGTGCTTTGTCCCCTCGGCTGGGTTTGCCCGTGATTTTTCGTTTGCGGGGGTGGATTAGTTTATTCTGTCGGGTTTAGTTTCTGCGCTGATTTGACGACGTGGCACCCTTTGGTGCTTTTATAATTAGCGTAGCACCCTTGGTGTTATCTCTTATTACAATTTGATCCTCATATAGATATGCTTCTCAATTGTTTTTTTTTTAAAAAAAAAGAAGATACGCTTCTCGATAAACACAGTGGACAGCCTCCGTCTCAAAAACAATTTTATGTTTAGTATTTGTGCTGTCGAGTTTTTATTTAAGGGTTTTTATTTATTATGAGACATATTTTTATAATATATCTTTATATTATAAATATAGTAAATTCATAAAAATTATTGGTCAAAAATCAGTTTTAACCTAGATATAAAATTATTCTTGACAGAGATAGTATAAAACTGGTCTGAAACCCAGCATCACATTCACATATGCGACTTTGCATTGAGAAATTATTCTCCCTTAGTCTACTCCGTATAAAATAAGGAAAACCCCATGTATAATTACTCCAATAGGATAAGAGGGTCGAAATCAAATTTGCTGCGAGGAGGAGGTGCAATTCGCAGCGGTGGGCTCACGTGGCGGGCGCGTGGTGGGAAGGCGTGCGCGAGGGCGGTGTACGATGCATCCGCTGCCCGGCAACTGGTACCTTTGACTTGTTTAGGCCGAGTCTGATGTTGATGGCTGCTGGGCTCTACTCGCCTCCCACCAAAGTTTAAGCACCCTGATTTAAAAAAAAAACGTTTAGGATCCGTTTGTACGATACAATCGTTTCAGATTGAAACGGAGAAAGAAACAGAAGCCAAAACGCTAAAAAGTCGAAATGTTTCACCGGAGAATCGATCGGAATCTATTCGATTTTTTTGGCTTGCGACGTGAAACGGTCAGATGGGTGTTTCACCTATGAAACACAACTTCACAGTATTGCAAATTTATTTTAATGGTTAATTTTTGAAAATTTAAAAAAGTTTTCTCAAGTTTCTAAAGTTTTTCAAAATTATTTTGTTAGATTGCTCTCATCGAGCGCTTTATGAAAGTGTTCTTCGAATTATTTCTAAAGTTTTTTAAAGTTATTTTATTAGTTTTCAAAGTTTTTTAAAGTTGTTTTTGTTAGTTTTTAATTTTTTTAAAGTTGTTTCGTTTATTCGTAAAATTTTATATAGTTGTTTCGATATTTTTAGTATTAACATATTAGTCATTTTAATTTTTTTCTTTAATTTATTGAATCTGAATTAATAAAAAATTTGTCAAACAGATTCTAAAGTGATTCTAAAATTGAAATGTTTTTGATTCTTCGAAGAACCGTACCAAACGCACCATTAAGCAACCTGATTTTGTCCAAAAAAAAGTTTAATCAACCTGATTAGTCTTCTTTGCTCGCATGTATAAGAGAAAAAAAAGGTTTTTACACTTGTCATTTGTTTTCTTCTTCTTTTTCTCTTTTTTTTCTTTAGTTCAAGAATCTCATATGCGGCTAGCATTCAAATTCCTACGGTATTACCGTATTAGTTTGTCTCCTGCGGTCTCTCTTGGAACAGGAAATTCTCAAAACTTAAAAAATAGAAAAAACACGGAACTAGAGGTGCACATGTTTTTAATCCTATGGAATAAAAAAATACAAGAATTACTCTCACAATATGTTCAGATGTTTCGCAGAATGATCATTTTTCGTCCACAACTCCCTTGTTCCAAATTATCATTTTCCGTACCAAATCAAGTTTCATAAAAGCAGCTTTGCCTATTAATTTGTCAAATTGGACAATAGAGAATCCCGGATCGTAGCACCACCAACTGTCCCAATATTTTGAACCACATGTTGTTTACATTGTCAAATGGGAATTTGTGACACTGCCGAGGTGGGAAAGACACAAAGATATTTATGCTCGGTTGAAGTTTGACCAATCCATACTCGTCCAGTCAAAGATAGTGCCGTTTCGGACACTGGCACGACCTCTAGTCTAGATTGAGAAATTACCCATTAGTTTGTGAAAACTTACTAAAAACAGAGAAGTTTTCAGACTTTAAACCATCAGTGAAGACAGATAAAACTGCCGAACGATGATAGGCAATCATCAGTTTTAAATACTCTCTTTATTTTTAAATTAATATCGCTGTTTTGTGTTTTTTTTTATAATATCATATGTTTTGTTATAGTTTGATTTATCATTAAAATTATTTAATCACAACTTAAAATTTTACACATTTAAATTAATTTTTTTAAAAAAAATTAAAGTTAATGTTAAAAATCAACGGCAACATTAATTTAAAAAAACGAGAGTACATTTTAATGACTTGGATATCACTTGAGCTCCGTACTAAGTACAGTACATGTTCAGCTGGGCCTCAGCTACCATTCACAGGGTGCAAGTTAACTCTTTCTAAGCCGATGGAATGGAAAAGCTAGTTTCAGTAATAAGCAGCACCCATACAAAACGCGCGCAAGATCTCTATTGGCTGCACCAAGTCCATTCTTTTTAAGTAGACAAAGCCAATATGGGCAATAACAGCTTCCCATGTGTCACGATGGCAACAATGAAAGCTACAGTCAGTTCATGACTGCTGATCATGAAAAAGAATAGACCAAACTGGAACGTGTTAATTTGCCATTGCAGGTGATCAAATGCCAACTACTTCAGTAGACGTGGTAACCGACGGTCCAGATCTACAGCCACCCTACGAGAGACAGTTGCACCAAACGAAGTCCCATCCACTGGATTGATTTGATCTGATTTGATGCCGCTGGGTGGTTAACAAGTCAGCCACAACATTCTCCTCAACAGATCAAGTACTGTAATCAGCAGGCAGTCGGTTAACGGACATGTACAGAGAGAGAGAAAAAAAAAAAGGCGCCGGAACAAAACAAAGCAACTCAAATTTTCAGAGCCCTCGGATGATGGAAGGCTTGACATGCCGTGCCAGTCACCACTTTTTAGTTTTTCACAGATATCAGCAGCGCACAATTGATCTCAAACAGCCAAGTTTACGTTCATTCATGATCACCTGAATGATGGCACCGCTATCTCAAACATCAGAGCATAGCACACAAAAATAGACACCAAACAGCCAAGTTCACAATTACCTGACCACCAGATAAAATTCAATCAATTCAAGAGGTCCCCAACTCTTGAGTGCAAGAGGATGGGATCAAATGCCAGGAGAAAAGAATGACATGATATATATAACACCTATTCACATTTCTGAGTATCATCGATGCTCCCAAGGCTTAAGATAAAATATATAACAGCATCTAATATTGTTTGTCTATATGTTATTGGTTGGCTGGGGGATTCACTTTGCTGACCCCGCTCACCACCTTGCTTGCTTGGCTGGGGCCTGGTGGGTTCACCTTGCTAGAACCATTCACCAATGTGCTAGTCTGGCTGCTGCCTGGTGGATTTGCCTTGCTAGCACCATTCACCACCGTGCCTGCCTGGCTGCTGCCTGGTGGATTTACCTTCCCAGGAGCAATTACCACTGTGCTTGCCGGGCTTCTGCCCGGTGGATTTGCCTTGCCAGCCACATTCACCATAGTGCCTACCGGGCTGCTACCTCTGCCTGGTGGTGGTGGATTCACCTTGCCGGCAGTATTCACCACAGTGCCTGCATAGCTGCTGCCTGGTTGATTCAACTTGCCAGCCACATTCACCACCATGCCAGCCAGGTTGCTGCCTGGTGGATTCAACTTGCCAGCCGCATTCACCACTGTGCTTGCCATGCTGCTGCCTGGTGCAACAGAGGTGACACCAACCGCCACACTGTTGGGCGTTTGGTTACCTTTGGTGTTCACGGCCTGCTTCTTCATGAGAAGATTTTGGCCACTAGAGGTAGCTGGAGCAGCTGTTTTCTTTTCTACAGGTTTATTCTGTGCAGTGGAATGTGCTGAAACATTGACCCACGGTGTCCCTGTTGGCATCAGAGAGACTGGATGTGAGACTTTGGTTTTCTTCCCGGATGATGGTGCGGCAGAATATATAGAGTTACCTCTTCCAGCTGCAGGCACTGATTTCAATTGTTTCTTTTGGCTGCCAGTAGATCCTTGAGTTGTGGGAGCACTTCTAACAGTATTGCTTGTATCCAGATAATCCATTTTTACAGATGTTCCTCCTTGAGAAGCAACAAATTGATCAAACTCTAGCATGTCTGCATCCTTGGAGTCAACGATCCCCTCAACCCTGAGATTTTTAGTCTCTGGCTGCTTTGTCTTGAGACCTAAAACACCTTGTTGCTTTTCTTTGAGGTCTATAGAGTCCTGTTGCCTTTCCCTGGGACCTATAGCTTCAGGTTGCTTTTCCTTGGGATTTACACTTTCAGGCTGATTCGCATCTTCAGGGAACAAGTCTTCCATTGTGACCATACAAATTGTATCATCATCATCCTGTTCCTCACTGTCACACGAGGCTGGTACTGCTGAGGCACTTAATGCTTTCTTGGTATCTGTGAAATGTGCCCCAGAAGGTGGTCCTGGAGGATTAGCTGCTGAAACTTCTGAAATATCAAGAATTTGCTGAGCTGCATGTGTCAACAAAATTGATGGAGCAGATATAGTGGCAGCAGTATTTGAAAGTTCTATGTGTTCAGCACCGCCAATCTGTGTCCTAGGCTCAACAACAATATTCGATCCTTTTGAGCATGTAGACGATTTTGAAGATACTGCTACTCGCGTTTTGATATGCACAGCATTTTTGGATTGTGTAGCTTTTAGATGGTTCGCGGCCGCTGTGGGTGTGGCAATTCGTCCACCAGCAGCAATGGCTGCGGCTTGTATTGAGCAAGAAACCACAGGAGGGTTTTGTGGGACAACTTGCTTCTTTGAGTTATTCCGTGTCTTGTTTGAAGCATTTGGTGCTTTTGGAGGTGGAACTTGGGCAGGTGCTTGTTGCGCCTGCTGAACTGGGGCCAGCACTTGCACTGTCACAGGCAGAGGCATGGTAACTGGTGCTTGAATTGGCACCGGAGCCTGTCTTGGTGCTGCGAAGGGAGCCGCTGCAGATTTTATCTCAGGTATTGTAGTACCAAATACTGTGGATGTATGCTGACTACTGAACTGTTGAGCCCCTGCATGCACAGTTTTAAAATAAGAACCAGAAGAACAAGGCACAGACAGGGTCACTACAGCTGCGATGCGGAAACAAAACTGCATAATAATGCTTCAGTACAAGACAATAAACATAGAAACGTTATCCTAAAGAGCATGGCTTTCAAGATGCTTGATAAAATCTGTAAATACCTAATCTTACAGCAGAAGGTTTGCGTGTACAAGGATTGTAATCAACAGCCATCGACAATGCCTTTCGAGTTGCCATTCTTTCCTCTGAGCTTGTAATACTGACTTGCTTAGTGGTGGCAGGCTTGGACAATCCTGGGCGCTTGGAGATTAGTGCCCATCTCTGAAAAAAAGAAGTCGATGGCAGACACAAGAACAAAAAAGTATATCAAGGCATTGCTATTAACAAATGCACAACTACAGATGCATTGATAAACATTTAATGAAGTCAACCAATATAGAAGGCTAGGATAAAATTTAGCGGCATGTCTGGAATTGGGAACTAAAGGATTAGAATAAAAGGGAATGGGTAAAATGGCTAAAAGCTACATGTCGCGCCAATCTGCATATGCTGCTATGAAATAAGGATGGATTCAGGTATATACATGTGTAAATTAGGATTCTATTCGACGATTCACTGATAGGGCAAGTTACCTGAGACAATTGATCCGATGTTCTTGTAGAACGAAAGTTACATTTATCCAGAATAATCTCCCAGTTTCCTTCACCGTATTTCTGTATAGCAGCTGCTAGGTCTACATCCTCCTCTTTGGACCATGTTTTAATCTTCTTTTTCTTTTTAGAGGCTCCATTGGCATCCAAAGGATCAGGAGATGGCCCTGTTTGAGATGTTTGTTTCGAGTTGGAAATAGGACCCGAAACATTGGTTAGACGTTGATTCTGGGCAAGCTGTTTATCAGATGGAACCCGCACTATTTTTCCATTTGCAGAATTTTGAGCAGAAGTTTCCAGGTTAACACGATGACCAGAGGCTTGCTCATGCGAAGATCCAGATATTAGTATCTGCAATTATAATTATTCTAGAAATATAAGGTATCAATAGACACAAGAGTGCAGATAACAAAACAAGATATTATTGGATGACACTGGACATAGCAATAAATAAATAAATAAAATTTGAAAGTTATGTGATTATTTCCAGAACTATGTTGCCATAAAGGAATCTATTTCGATAACCATAACATCAGTAAGGTCCTTTAATATATTTCGGCGCACAGGATCAAGGTCACAATTGGCAAAGGCAAGCACCATCAGTAAACACTTTCCAGTTCTTGGAACTTAAACAGGGAATGTGCAGTGATATATTCATGGGACCAATGTTTTTAAGGCGGTGAGTCGAGATGCGCTGCGCCTAGGCGACCATAAGGCGAGACAAGGCGACGCCTTACCACCATAAAAATATGGAAACAGGGGTAGATAAGGGAAAAAGAAAAGGAAAAGGAAAAGGAAAAAAGAAAAGAGAAAGGAAAAAGAAGGGAAGAGATGGCCCAGCCCATTAAGGAGGCCCATATGATATCTCTAGCAGTCGATCTTCCCCCTCCCCTGCCCTGCCCGACTTTCTCCCTGGCGGGTGCCGCCACTCGTCCCTGGTGGGCGTCGCCACCACTTCTCCCCTGCCGGTCGTCGCCACCGCTCCTCCCCTGCCAGATGGAGCCCAGCAGGTGCTCCTTCCCCCTCTTCTCCCTTGCTTTCGCTCCTTCCTCTTCTACCGCGGCTGCTCCTCCAGATCTGCGGCTCGCCCCTGTTTCCCTGTTTTTTTGGTAAGGCAACAAGGACACCTTGGGTCCTCTGACCGCCTGGACGCCATGGCGACGCATGGGCGTCGACTAGGCGACGCCTTGAAAACCAAGCATGGGACCCAACTTGTAAAATTTTAAAAATGTAATAGGAGGTCACAGAGATTGGAAATGGAGAAATGAAGTTTATAGAGCTATCATTTAAACTCCTATCAACAAAAACTTGCAATTTCATTTCATACCAAACAGAAAAAAATAGTTGCCCTCTCATATCTAGTGAAACCTGTAAAGCGTTATCTTTTAGTTGATAACAATGCAGGAACAAACTTTTCAGCAGAACCCAAGTCATAATCTTTGAACAGAACAGATTCTCGTTGACAGCTGCATGCCTGTGTAACATCTGGCATTCTAAATGCACAACAGCAAAACTTCATCCAAGTCGGGATTTGGGTTGGGGGCTTTTAATAGGTAGCAACTTAAAATTGAGGAAACACATACAAAGATTATTACACTTACAACAGCACCGCATGATTACGCAGAAAACACAAAATAATACCTTGGCAAGTGATGAGGCCTCAGATAAAACTTCCTTGCTCGGATTAGGAACGGGTTCAAGTTCACATTCCAGGTCACTGTCGTCACCCTACAATCATTAAGCAGAGCAACTATTATCCCACAGATTCAATACCATAAGAATCATCACTACCGGACACCTACTAGGTCATATGGCGATTAGACAGGGGCAGACAAATACAGAATTGGCGCGGTGGTACGAACCAGAGGCGACGAGCCGGCGTCTATGCTCTCGGCGAGCTCGTGTTGGTAGGCGAAGTGGCGCCACAGCATCTGGTACTCGCGGGCGGAGGTGATTCCCGTGGCCGACTTCCCCACGAGCGCCTTCCAGTCTATGCGCCTCCCCTGCGCATGCTCTGCCACCTCCTGCAGCGCCGTCAGGATCGTCGCCGGCGCGTACCTGCAAAGGATTGCGCGGCACGCTTAAACCCTAGGTCAGAGCCGAACCAGCGGTGGTGCTGCGGGGGAGGAGGACGGACCTGTGGAGGATGAGGTACACGTCGTCCTCGGAGAGAGGGCGCTTCCTCTTCCCCTTCCCCATACCCGCCGCCGGCGCCGTCGTCGCCGCCATCTCACTCGTCGGAGCTTGGGTGAACTGCTTTTCTGTTTTCTGTTTCTTTTCCCCATTTCTATTACAGTTCGTTATTAAGGCCAAAATGTGGGACCACTCGTCAGTGAGGAAAACGTTCCTCGGCTTTTGCCTTCTGCGTACTCGAATCATCCAGGTCCAGAAACTCTCCCTGTTTCGCGGCCCATAAAGCTTCTTTATCCAAGTCGGCCCGAATAGAGCCCCTCTCCGGGGATTCTTCCCAACGCTTATGTCAAAACCAAACCATCCATCACCCACCCCTTAGTTGGGCTTAGGTGGGCCGTTTTAGTCCTTTTGTACGTTTTCTTTCTAGTACACGCATCTTAATTTGGGCCGACAGGGGCCTTATGCCCAAATTTTTTCTTTCTAATTTCTATTTTTATTAAAAACTTTTATTTTTTTACTTTAGTTTATTTTTTATTCCTTATTTCTGTTTGCACATTTTACTTTCTTTATAATTTCCATAAAATTTTTCATTTTTTTAATAGTTTTAATTTTTTTAAAAAAATTTCCCTTCTGTCGTCGATGCGTCTGAAGAAATACTCTCTCTATGTCCAAGCAGTTGTCATTTTAGAGTTCACAAGTTTTCTCTTTTACTTGTTATTCTCATTTCTTAATACAACTTTTTCTATTCTCAATATATCTCTATCTCTATCTCTCTAATTCTTATTTTTAGCGCATCTCACATTTTTCAGTAAATTTTAGAACAGTAAAATTTTACCGCGGATAAGTGATTTTTACAGCCAGAACAATTTATTGTTACCTCTGGAACAAGTGAACCTTAACACCAAAACTTTTTTTCTTATGTATTTCTATCTTTATTTTAAAATTATTGATACCGTTGAATTTTAACATTAATTTTTAATTTTGACTATTCATCTTATTTTAAACATTTATTCCAAGATAGCTGCCAGGGTGGGTGATGACTGATGGGTCCACATGTGGAGAGCCCGTCTGTCATTCAGGTGGTGCGATTTCAAAGCAGTTGTTTGGTAAGCTGCTGACCCGTGGACACGCCTGGTCGAAGATCGCAGGCCGTGTCTGCCATGTGGGCTGTGCGCTCGAGTCTTTTTTTATTTTACAGAAGTAATCCTGATTTAAATCGGATTCAAATTGATCATCCTTTGGGAAAATACAATGTTTGCATTAGTCATAGTCAACATAGCCATAGGTAATCTATCAAGTATCAATGAGTAGGCCTCATCATTTGTCATATCAGTTCGTTTTTGGTTTGAGCATGAAAAAAAATACTTGAGGGACAGAAAATAAAAAAAAATCCCGAGTTTGAGCCATATGTGAAACCAAGATTTCAGATCGATTGGAAGATTTTTAGGGATTTCAGGCCAACTAAAAACTGAACCATCCTAGCAATAACATGATGCCCAAAATCGAAGCCCAAGTCCGCTCGGGTCAGATCGAGTATAAATCGGTTTCGCAGAGTCGAGCTGCACGTGCTCATGCTACCACGCAAAGGCTGCAGTAGAAACAGTGTTTTTAACAAGTGATTCCAATAACAATCTGATTACGAGTTCATCGTGCATGCAAGAGTAGCAAGACACATTCGATCTCCAATGCATTATTTCTTTGGATTAATTTGATCTGGAGGTAAGTGGCATCACTCGGACGACCGTAACCGTGTACAAAAGGTATAGAAGAGAAAAACCGTTGTACTACTTATCAACCTAACAACCCTTCGGCAAGAAATGCCTGGGACCAAATCATCACCACTTGCATGCCTGCCTCTGGATTTTGGAGTTCATGGTGCCCTTGCCCTTGTCCTTGTAGGCATTCCTGGAGGAGAAGGGCCTTCTTCGACCATGGGCAGCAGCTATTGCTTTCTTCCTTTGCTTGTTTAATTGCCTTGTGAGCTCGGCATCGTCCTCGTCATCTGATTCACCATTATCATCATCCTGGGAAGGCATTTTGCCTCCTGATTCAAACGGTTCCACAGCTTCTTCATTATGATGGCTCTGAGAAACACCCAAAAATACAGTTCAACTGTTGTGGGGTTCTAAATAAATTGACTGCAGATAGCAGACAACATATATTCATTATTATCTTTGTTAATCAGGTCAGTACCTGGTCTTCTATTTTCAAGGATTCGATATGCCCAGCATCACCAATCTCATTGATATCTGAAGTTGCATCATCACCAAAGCCAGAACTATGCTCTTCCGCATCTTCCTCAATGAACTGTGGACAAGGTTGTCGATACAAGTGTTATAGAGGTAGAAAAAATGAGATCGTCAAAGACAAAAATATATGTAAATGTATGCATGAATAGCAGATCTGCAGAAACCTCTAACCCACCTTCTCCAGATCCACCTGCTCCTTTCTGGTGAACCCACTGGCTGCTAGTTCCTTGTCCAAGGAGACATCAAACATTTTCACAGACATAAAGGATGGTCTACCATTGTCTTCACCTTCGATTTCAGATCCATCATGTTCTTCATTTTTCTCCGATGTCAGATTAAACCTAACAAGAAACGAAATTTTGATGAAAAGGATGATATATTGGAGCAATTTATTTTGAGGGAGGGTTTGCATATATTACAAACCTTTTGTTAAAAAACTTGTAGATACACTCGATATCACGATCAAAAAACCTGCAAATGCAAAAAATAGTTGAAAAAATGAAGATGCTACCATAGTAATTATCTGATGAAGCCACATACATCTTGGCATTCCGATGTGAAACAGATACCATCTGTGGGAAGTCAATAATTGTAACATTTTCATTATCATCAATCTGCATAACATTGCCATTGGCGAAAAATAAGTTATATAGCGACAAAATATAGATATAGAAATACCAGACATATTATAATTGTACAAATATGTTAAAAGCCTAAACACTGAGAAGCAACACTAGCAAGTACTCAAAAGGATGAATCCAGTTCACATAATTCCAGGTTGACACAGAAGCTGATTTTCCATAGTATCTTATTTACATGCTAAGGGCTTCTTTGGAACGCAGGATTTTCGTAGGAATTGTGCAGTAATTTCACAGGAATTAGTTCAATTTCACAGGAAAAACGTAGGAATAGAAAAAATTTCCTTCAATCCAAAGGAGGCCTAAATAAAATTCTGGTTCTATTGATGGACAAATGTTTGGATTTAGAAATCAACACAAATTTGAAGTGGAAAAAGACGAAATACCATGATGTTGAACTCATTAAAATCACAATGTATCAGCCCATGCTCTGCCAAGCGAACAATGAGACCAAGTATTGTGTCGAAAACATTATCTGGATTTCGTAACTCTTTCACTTGAACACTAAACGCCAGAAATCAGAAAGAAACTTATATTAGGCTCTCAGTAATGGGACTGATTCTCAGATTAATCTAAGAAATACAGTACACATATGCTTACAGTGGGTATCCCTGAACAAGTGACATGATAACACAATGTCGATTGCAATCCACAGCCGTTGGAACAGGGAACTTATGTTCCCCTAAAGCCTGGAAATATAAAGTATTAAGTCAAGGATACCTAATGAAACAGGTAGACTAAAGGATCATATAGCTGAGGTTAAGCTGATGAGCTTTTGGAAATGTAGTCAGGAAAATGGACCTTCATAAAGGCGAATTCTTTTAAGGCTGCGAGCCGTGATAGGTATAACCAATTAAAGCTCCTTCGATGCACTAAATAATCACGTTTTGATTTCACTGCTCTAAATGATGTCCTACCCAACCTATGAAGCTTCATGGCGAGTACTGTACCATCCTCCGTAGCAACCTCGAATATATCTGGATGTAAGAGAGACCACGATAAATATATGCATCTTACTACATCACAAAACAGAAAGTGAGCACTGTGAAAGCAAAACACCTGATTCCTTTCCAACTCCAATTTGACGGCCAACTGAAGCAAATACTCCACGATTAACCAAAGTCTTAATTGCAAGGAAGTCATATCCAAGATAGGTGAGCCGATATCCATCATCTGCATAGAACGGAACGGACAAAGCAAATAAGACTAGTTAATATCTGTTGGTTACCCAAAATTCCTTATGATCAGGATTTTGATTATCAATGACTCACATTTAGTTGCATCATGATGCACTAACTTGTTCTTCAAAAGATTCCTCAGCACTTTGTATGTGCCTCCATGCCTAAATGCATACAGAAAAGAATAAAAACATATTCCACTGAAATACAGTAAAAAAATCTTTCCAAACCAACAAGTGGTATTTTCTTTAATTAACTGGTCAGGTCGGTAATAGACATTACTAAGAGAAAAATAGTATTTTCTTTACAGTTAAGAAAGGTTCCAAGACAGTACAATTCAAGTAGACACGAATCAGAAATTTTGGGTACCACAACAAACAAGTCTAACCTAAACCAGATTTGGAGTCAATTACCAAGCTAATGCATGGTCCTCCTACTAGTTAACATCTGAGACTAGCAACCATACCATAACCATCTCTAATCAGCATATATAGCAACAAATTGTATGAGTTTGAGAAAAGGAACCACTTACTTCAATCCGGCAATACGATCGACGAGCTCTGCCGGCACGATCTCGTGCTGGGATCAAACCAAAATTCCACCGTCAGCCACGGAACCAGGAACAGTTTTATCGGTACGTACAACGTATGCTACGAGATTAGATGGCGGGGGACTTTGGGATCTTACGTTGCGCATTCCCATCTCGACAGCGGTGAGGACGCGGAAATCCTCCTTGGAGAGGTAGCGAAGGGCGTTCACGTCAAGCTTCATTGTCTCCTGCTGCTGGTCGAGCGGCTGCTGCTACAGAGCAGAGGCGGATCTACCAATAGGGCGAGGCTTGAGTGGGCGCGCGGAGCAGAGCGGATTGTGGCGGGCGGGGCGGAATTGCGGCGCTCGGAGGATGGGTGACGGCGATCCGCGGGCTAGGGCGCGGCGCGAGTCCGCACGGGCGGAGCGGCGGCGCTGGACGGGACGGGACGAGGGGGCGAACGATTATTTTTGGTTTCCTCGTTTATTGGGTTAATAAAGGGTTAGGCCGTACTCATCATTGGGCCTGCCCTTCACGGCGCAATCGGAAGCATCTACAATTGGGCCACAAGGTTCACGGGTCCATGAGTCATTTTTTTTTTGTTGAATCAGGGTCCATGAGCCTTGATGAAGCCTTTACGGCTCACCACGATGCCACGACCTCAGGATTCTTTCCGCACGATTGCTTGTGTTTCAACAATTTTAGCTGAAAAAATCATAGTTCAAAGAAAAACTGAAACGTGTCAAAACAGATTAATGGATTGAAAAAATAATTCACTACTCAGGACCTGTTTTTCTTCAGACAGAGAAATATCATTTTTTGAACTCCATTCCCATCCAATTCACAAAAAAAAAATCGGTTGTATATTTTCATGTTTTCGTTGAGAAATAAATAATTCACGAACATAATTTTTTTTATCTCTGCTCTTCGGAGCATGGGCGCGTTCGAGACGATACGCGTCCGTCGGCAAACGGGTGCAAGAAACGGACACAAGAAAGAAAAGGTTGCGTTGTCGCCGTCGACGCGCCGACGCTCCCGGAGCCGTCGGCGGACGGCCCGCGACGAGGGGAGCGCCAAAGGAAAGCGCCCCAACAGAAACGCTTTCTTCCTTCCCCTCCCCGGTAACGAGACGTTGCCAACGGCCAGCACGACGGCGACGCGTCCCGCCCGGATAGATACCGAGCGACCGGTAGGAGCCACGGCTCCGTCGCGGGGCCCTCCCTCGTGCAGCGTAAGCCAGATAAAACTTCAGAGCTCACCTGTACATCCTCTCCCTCGGATGCTCTCTGCCCTTTGGAGCATTGTGACTGTTGTTTGCAGATCGCTTCTCTCTCAATCAAGCTGCTCTTTTTCTGATCGTGTCTGTTGCCTCCCCTCCCCATCCATTGCTGGGTGTTGCGATCTTAAGATCTGATGCGAGCCTGGAACTTGCTGTTGGATTTTTCCCGAGCTTTGACCGGTGAGCATTATTCTTCAGCGTCGTTCTGCAAGTTTTGGCAAGTGCAGACAGGCCGACAGTCTTTGTCAGTTTGTCGATTTTAAAAGTTTGCAAAATTGTAGGCATGTATCAAATTAATCCTTTGTTTAAAAAGGTGTCAATCAATGACCAGTTTTTTTATATTACGATTTTTCTATTGCATGTCGTTCTCTTTCATGTTCGTTTTAACAGGAATAGAAGGATCGTCAGCTGAATTGGAAATCAACGTACAGAATGTTGTAGGCCTGCAACAAATTGCGTGAGTGGCTTCTAGATGGAAGCAGCAACGTATTCTAATGGCAACTAGACATTTCTGAAATGTGTAGTGGTTTCATACAATAGAAGCACTGACTGAAAGGTCCCGAACATACACTTATTAGATTCAGTACTAGTATACAGGAATTTGGAAATGGAAAGGGACGAAGAAGAGAATAGTGTCGGCGTTCTGACCACCGGCACAATAAATATACGGTCGTAAGGGAAGGTGTGCCTTCGGATTCGATATGGCCTAATCTAAGATAGACTCAGGGGGATTTTTAACCTGGTTCGGGTCACCCGGATGGTGTAATACCCTACGTCCAGGGGTAGATTATCTCGAGGATAATGTTACAAGACGGGGGCCTCTCTTCGCGGGAGGACCCTGGGTGTGGGAAAATCGGGGTCTGTTTTGTGTGTTGATCCACCTCCTTTTCTATCGCTCCCCGGGCTTCCCTTTATACAGGGGGAGCCCTGAGGTTACATGCAATGAGTCCTACGAAATCCTGCCGTCTCGCCGACAGGTGGACCCACCCGTCGTTGTCGACATCACTTCGTTCCGTCCAGACGCGTTCATGACCCGTCACGTCGGGCGTGTCGGCGGGTACAGTTATACCTGTCCGGCGCCACTGTGCCAGCTACAGCGCTGACCCATCGTGTCTGGCAGTCGTCGCAGCTTTCTGCTAGAGTGTCGCCGTGGTGAACCTCGTCCTGTCTCGTCGGGACGGATGGCAGCTGGTCCCCGGAGTAAATGCACCATAACGCGGTACCTGCCTTCTGGGGGTCGCTCCCGGGTGTTATCCTCAGGGCCCGGGGTCTTCGCGCCCTTGCGCGGCCATGCGATAGCCGTCGCAGGTCGTCGCGGAGGGGTCGGAGCCCGTGTCGTCCGACCCTCGACTTTCTCGTTGGAGCGATCTGTTAGGTACCCGGGGTACGTGATCCCGACAAATAGGACGAAAGTGGCTCCAAATTATATATTTGTGGGCAGTCTAAATAAACATAGATTTCAGTCACATTAAATTTTCTGAATTGTCGACAATGCGTCGAAAATTTCAGCACGGCAGGTTCAGAATTAATCAGGCAGGTAGACACCCACTGCCTCAGGATGCTGGAAATGCTTGCCAAACTGATGCTATAGATGGATTCTTGGATTCTCTTCGTGTTGTACTGTTCATTATTGTTTGCAGATTGCATCTTGGTCAATCGGCGCTGATTGTGCTGCCTCCCCATTATTGGTGTGTGTTATCTTCTTCCTTATCGTCTGAGTTGGAAATTGGTTGTCGGCGGCTGTCTGCAAGCTGCTTGTCCACCGATTGTTAATTTGTTATCCAAGGCATTTTGTGTTTTCAGACAGCCCGGCATCCTTTCCACGCGGAGAATATGTGGTTTCGATTTCTTTTAGGTACTGCTAGTAGCAGATTTTTCATACGTCAAGCAATAACCAGTTTTCTTTTAATATTTTTTCTGTAGAACGATGATTAGTAAGTGGTTGATGTTCACAATTCTCCTTCTGCCCTTAACATTGGACCTTATAATACAATGTTTTTCTTGCATGCAAGCCAGAATTTTTGTCCTAGTTTTAAACATTTCTGAAAGCATTTCTCGCATGTTCTTTACTGAAATATGCGAGCCATATCTGTGGCTCATTCGGAGTATAGCAGCTAATTCTGCATTTCTTGCATGTTTCAATACATAACAGAAGTTTCAGCAGAACAGAACGCAAAACAGAAGCAGGCGGCATCAGTGATCAGCTAACCTCATACTGCAATCACTATTCTTGAATCTTCAGTATTATCTTAATGCAAGGAAGGTCAGTAATGAACATTTTTTCCCGATTAGGCAGTACGATGAGCCCGAGAAATAGAAGTTTGCAGGGAATACACAAGTGGCAACCGGTCAGTTATTAACCAAAAGCTACCTGATGATTCTATAAATTCTATTAGTAGCTTAAACAGTATGGTTTCATCACACATGGGCATCTCTACATATATAAATAACCAATGAAAATGACTAGGGCTACCAGGACATTTTTTTTCAATGGATGCCACCCAAAATGGTGAGGGCAGCAAATGATCAGTTTGCAAATTGGATGATGTAATGATCTCCTTGGATGCCACCGAAACTGAAGGCAGCATGTGAGTAGTTTGCAAATTTGCTGGATACTGTTCTTGTTGAAAAATCACAAGGATGTTTATCATCCAGACTCCAGGGACTGGAAAATTGTCTAGGCCTCTGGGTTTCTCCATCTAAACGGTTCAGCATTTGTTTCCTTGTCCTCGCTATTGACAGTCTCATGGTGGCTTGTTCCAGCTGCCAGTCTCTCTGGCAATCTTGATTGTCCAGGAACTCTACTCCCTCGGCGTTCCTGAAATTAACAAAAAAAAAAAAATCATAAATCAACGCAAAGACAATACTATTCGCAAATACAACTTATTTGCTTCCCATTTTACTTCGAGTTACTGTAATTCCATTATGGCCTTACTACAATGTAGGATGAAACACTGTTTATTAAAAAAAAGTAACTTTAGAAGTGATCTAGACATGTCAATGTCCTTTGGACCTGTATTACCAGTTCAATTGACATAAAAGTTTTAGGGTACAAGTTCCTAGGGTAACAGTTCAGCCCTTATTATGCAAGAAAAATATAACATGGCTCTGATTTTTAATGGTATCAGCATGTGATTGAAACTATCTCATTGTAACCACACCATAGAAGTACTGATAGGGATCCCTTGTTCAGAATTAAAGAAACTTCTAGCAATTGAATATGGAAAGGTAGGTCAATGATACCACGCTTCAAATAGTATATGTGATATCTCCTTGCTCGACAAAAGGTAATTGCAGACAGCCATTCAAAACAACATAATAAAAATATTTATGAAATGTAAAGAATATATGCATTACTGACATACGTCTCTGTATGGGAAATCCTCGACTTCAAGCATGTGAATTACATGCCCCATCCTTGGCCTCTTACTAGCATCAGGATCGACACATCTCAATGCCACAAGCAAGGCCTTCTTCAATTCTCTAGAAGTAGGCTTCTTGGACATCTTTGGATCCACAACCCCATCAGAATTTCGGCTGCTCACCATTGTCTTAAGCCAATCAATTAAATTAACCTGGAAAGGATCTGAAGATTTGTAATGCACTCAAGAAGCATGTAAAACAGCATGGGCCAAAAAGGCAGTCATGACTAACCTCTCCCGGTGGCCTGTTGTAATCCACTGGAACCCTACCAGATATTACTTCCATAATAAGAATGCCAAAACTATATACATCACTTGTTTCATTCAACATTCCAGTCCCTGCGTACTCCGGAGCAACATACCTGTAATGGGTAAGAAATAAATTAGTATCCATCAGTCACACTCAACTTATCCTAACAAACCAAAAGTGCAGCATACAGATTCTAACCCGAACGTCCCCATAACTCGTGTAGTGACATAAGTCCGTTCTGAACCTAGAAGTTTTGCAAGCCCGAAATCAGAGAGCTTAGCATTCCAGCGCTTGTCCAAAAGGATGTTGCTTGACTTCACATCACGGTGAACCACTTTTGGTTCAAGCCCCTCATGCAAATACATTAACCTGTAGATTGGCAGGCATTTAGGTAAGTTGATATAATAAAAGTAAATTTCAGTCAAGTTCAAAAAAAAAAAAAATGTAAAATTCAGCGACCAGCAAGGATGACGGTACGCACCCTTTTGCTGTTCCTAATATTATCTTCATCCTGTGATCCCATGTAAGAGGACTTACGGGTCCAACATCCCCATGCAGCCATTGTTCCAAGGTCCCATTATCAACATACTCATAAACAAGCATCCTAATCAGAAATGTAAGAAACAACATTTATTCACCAAACAAAATGATTTTTCCAGCATAATAAGCTTAGTAAGTGATATGCACACACGGGACAGTACCTCTGATTACCCTCGGCACAATATCCTAGCAGGCGCACAAGGTTCTTGTGCCGCACACGCCCAATTGCTTCGACCTCAACCTTGAATTCCTTTTCTGCTTGCCCCCTAAAAAGTCATGGGTAGAATTTACTAAATTTTAGCAGCATGTTAAAGGAAGTCAGGGATGTAAATTCTCAACAGTAACTCGTTCTCTTGCTAAATTATGTATGATGCATCACAAAAACTAACTCAAGCTGCTAGCCAGATCTGAAAAAAGATCTGAAAAAAGAAAATGCAGGAGGCAAGCCCCAACATCTGAAAAAAGAAAATGCAATTCTCCTGCTGAACATGACCTCAAAATTCAAAATCGCCAAGCAAATTCTTGACAATACGAAGCCATAGGAATTGCACAACGCCAGGCTCTTAAAAGCAAAGCATTAGATAGTACTAGTACATACTAACGCCAGGCACCAGTGAGGTTGACCTCTATTGGTAGTAATCCGGTACCTGTTGTTGAGCAAGTTCTTGACAGCGACATGCGTGCCATTCTCGAGCACGCCATGGTAGACAATCCCGTACCCGCCCTCTCCGATCACGTTATCGTCGGAGAACATCTCGGTCGCTGCCTCCAGCTCCTTGAGAGTGTACCAGTGGCCCCAACCGAGATGAGAGACCTCCGGTACCCCTGGTGTCGCATGGCCCGCGCCGCTGCCGTGTGACGACGCCGCGTCACTCCGGCAGCTATGGTGCTGCTGCTGATCCAGGTACGTGATGTGGTGCTCCTTGCCTGTGGCGATCTGGACGCCGCCCGAGGGCGTGGAGAGTTTGAGTACCTGCGCGAGCGGCATCTTCGCGGCGGCGGTGTGGGAGGGGACTTCTTGGATGTCCTTGGTCGCCTTGACCGTCGCGGCGTTCTTGGGAGGGGCTGTAGTGGGGAGATGCTGAACGGAGCCGTTCGGCCTGTCCCGCCGCCTCCGACGGAAGGCGAGGAGGCAGAGGACGGAGATGAGAACGAGGAGCAGCACGAAGGCAGCGCCGACGCCGATGCCGACGAGCACCCACATGCGGAGCCCGAACACCACCGTGCTCCGGGACAGCTCCGAGTCCGACATGGAAGCCGGGCCGCCGGAGCGGGAGGAGCAGAACCTCTTGATCACAACAAAGCAGCAGAGACCGTATTCCACGGCGCAGAAAGCATCAAGTTCGGATTTTCTGGACAGAGACGGAGGCGTCCGCGGCGGATTTCGAGCAGAATTGGGCGGCAAAGGTTGTGTTTTGCAGAACAAAGAGCAGAAAGCTTTGGACAAAACAGTGCAGAGCGGATTGGATGGCGAGAGAGAAGAATGAAGCGAAGGGGGCAGAAGGGCTGGAATTTGAACAGAGAGAAACAAACGGTGGATTCGGGTGGTTGATTTGGTCGAAAAAAGAAGGCGGATGCTGTTGACAACAATGTGGTTGTAAAGATTGGTTTTCCTTGGGCCAAATGCGGTGAGTGGATGGTTTGGTGCGATGAAAAATTTGGATTGTGTGGATGGTGGTTGGAGTGATGGGAATCCCAAGGGCAAATGAAGAAATGCAGATAGCTCCGTTGCTTCACGAACTGGATTGAGTAGGTAATGTACTCGCGCTATGTTAATGTGTGTGTGTAGAGAGAGAGAGAGAGAGAGTTCTGAGAAGTAATGGGATGCTGCTGCTTTGCATGCATGGAGGTGGAAGACGAGCCCAATTCAAATCGTTTTGTTCAGTGAGGTGGAACAAGTCAGGCGTGCCTACCGAAATTACAGAATACTCTGTCTTTTTACTAACTCCTGTCGTATAAATATACTACTAATGTGAATTCTGTTCAGCTACGCAGGTGCTTTGGTCCCCGGCTACATGCTGTCCCCCCTCCTCAACAACATAGTACTCCAAAAATAAACCTACCAAGGACATGTTTGCAAGGAAGGATTCATTGCAGCCCCTAGGTATTTACGGATTAGGTAGTTACAAAAATCAATATGATTTGGGAATGGCATAATCCTACAGTATAGGCAAGCATGTGACATTAATGATAAGTCCTTTTTTTTTCTATGATACTGTAAGAAAACTACTGCTACATCATTGGAGTACATGGGTATCTTACTCTTTTTTTTAAAAAAAAATTATTGTACATCCATAGCTTCAAACGGATCATTGGAAAAGACTTTGGTGAGCTATAGTTAAATATTAAAGACGGTGTCTCACAGTAGCTGAGCAAGATCAGTTTCTGGTGGCTGTGAAATAGGTACAGATATAAAAATTTGAAACAACTAAATTTACAAATTTAACCGAGCCATATTGTGATTTGTGAACATTAGTAAACTTGTGCTGCTAAGGCAGCTTTCTAGTTTAAGATGCAGAGATCATAGCTGTTGTTGAAACTGTTGCCTTTTTCACTACTCAGGGCCGGTATAGATTTTTAGAAAATAACTTCTTTAAAAAAATAGTTTTTTAAAAGGTTTGTTTAGAAAAAAAAATAGATTCTCTATAAGAAACACTTTTCTAACCTTTTGTCAAAATAGCTTTCATTATGGTTTCAATGTATAAAAGAGTGGAGAATCCATGAGAAGAAACATTTTTAGAGGAAGATAGAAGCACTTATTCTAAAACTGTTTGGTAAACTTCTTGCAGAATTCTAAGCAGAAGTACTTTTAAAATATATACCAAACAAGTCCTCATCGTGAGTAGAATCTGTCATATGCTTAGTTACTCCCTCCGTCAATTCATGTTACAGTACTATTTGAAGCTTCATAAGTGAATCTTCAAATGCTAACATAAATGGATGGAGGAAATACAAGGAACTGATCCCCGCTTAGTATGCTAAGAGTACGGATAGCATTGTGCATAATTTTTATATCGAGATGGACCTACCCGGCTACACCTTTGGGGAATAATTGCGAGCTACAATCCACACCGCCACTGAATTTGCGGTAAGCTGAGCTAAGTTTAAGTGTCTCCACGCCCTCAAAGTCAGAGTAAGCCCCTTTCATGACAGTTCATTCAAAAAAAAAAAAAAACCGGATTTCAGTTTCAGCATTTTAGTAGTATTTGTGGATTTTAAGTTGGTTCTCTGTTCTTCCACAATATTTCTGCACTCATTCACTCATTGCCTCCATTGGTGATCGATTGATTCATGAGCATCGTTCTGCTGGCCAAATTAATAAGGCAGCTAATAATAATAAGGGGCATCATGATCAAGTCAACCATGTGCCCTCCTCCTTTTTAACTCTGGAAATCTCTGGCCATAAAGGTTTAGTGCAGCTTGCGTATCCACGCGGCACTGTGCTTCAGCACCATTCTACAGTACTATTTCCATAGGCGCCGCGCAATGCATGCTTGTCACGCTAGGGATAAATTATTTTTCAAAAAAGAAAGGGGAAAACACTTTTCAGCAGTGTTTTTCAGCTATAGAATGCGCGTGCTAATCGAGCAGCAGACGAGCAGTAAACTGAGGGGTATCGACAACGATGGCTCGCCATGTCGCGTTGGCCACTTGCAAGTGGCTTTACGCTACCCGAGATGGCCGGATCGGCACGTACAGATCCGTATGCATGCACGCTGGGTCGTCGTCGGTTGCCTCGGCGGCAGCAGTTTCGGAATCTGCTGAACCACCGTGTCCACGTGGTAACAATGGCGGTCGAACATGCCTGCCCGTCGCATAATTGAGAATCGAGGTGTGGATCGATGGATTTGCGGCGCGTTTCAGCAGGCAGGCGGGCGTTCGCGATTTTTTTAAGGCAGGGTCAGGGTTGTTGGAGCGGCACTGTCCCAGCTGGAGAGCACATCTTGAGTCTTGACACCGTCGGTACAGTACCAGCAAGTCTGAAGAAACTGATCCACACTACATTGTTTCGAGTTTCGACTCGTTTGTTCGTGTGAGAGAAAGACTGGAAA
>BCLH01002607.1:0-38931 GCA_001602315.1 Zoysia pacifica
TTTTATTTAGTCATTTCTTGAACTCTGCAGAGTCCTTTCTAATATGTCCATGTTCTTTACAATGATGACACTTGGGACCTAACATCAGTTTTAAAAGCATTATTTCTAAAACGATAATAAGGCTCCTTAACTTTATGCGTACTTTTCTTAAGGTGGCGCAGCTTACCACTACATTTATTTGCTCTACAATTTCTTAGTGAATACTCCTCAATTTTAGCCATGAATTCTTTACCACTTTTTGGTTCTTTAGAGAATGTATTTCTTATGGTAGAATTAATAAAGTAATCCATGATCATAATTGCCACTTTATTAGATCTTTTCCACATAGCTTTTTCTTTCTTATAAGCCTGTCTGTTTGCTATAAGAGTCACGTCATTATCTTCTGTGGCTACAGACTCAATAGGCTTGTCCTCACCTATAGAGTGATCCTGGTCCAAATTCATAAGAGCTCATTTTATCTTTTTTTTGCACTTATGAAAATTAGTCTTTTTAAACTGCTCAATGCCGTTTAAGTAATCGGCAATGCTCGAAGGCGTTATAGCTAAAAATTTTAGTTAAATATAACATTAGCAAACTAATTAATAATCTGCATCACCGTTGAGCCGCGGGTCTTAAACGCCTAGGTGGCTGAAAGGGGATGAAATGTCGCACCTCGTCTTATCACCTTAAAAACGTAGCACGCGACGGTCAGAACGGTGATTTTTTCACCCAGGACAGACGCAATCCAGCCGACCGATTGCAATCGCATGGCGTGGACACGGGAGAGACGGCGCGGACAGTGGTGCGCAGCGGCCGGGGAGAGCTCTATATGGACAATTTTTTCACACAAGCACACAGAACATGGTAAAATGAAGGAATAAATATGCTGCCTTTGAATGTCTTTTATGTACTCTTGTAGTATTTTTTTTTTTGGTTGCGATGGATGTACTCTTGTAGTATTATCTTATGGCTGGGGGCAACAGGGCCAAGCAAGTGCCCTACTATTTAAACAATACTGTAATACAGTTAGCAAAAGTATACCGATTCAGACAATGCCGTTTCATTTCAGCACGGGATGATAAATTATAAAAAGAACGGATTAATAGATCTAAGGCTTGTTCGAATGCCTTAAGGCTCATTTGGAACGCAGGAATTTTATAAAAATCTCGTAGTAATTTTATAAGAATAAATTTAATTTCACAGAAAAAATATAAAATTCAGAAAAAAAATCCCGCAATCCAAATGACCTCTTAGATCAATCCATATGATCTTGTAAAAATCCCGTAATTTTATAGGAATGTTTGTTTCATTTCAATATGGGATGGTCTTGTACACAAATCAAAAGCTAAAAACATGTAAAAATATAAAAAAAATTATACAGAAGTTTTGTTATATATTATAATGATTTTAAAAATAATGCGTTGCAAAGAGCTTTTAAACAGGATTTGTCTGGAAAAGTACAGGACACGCTCCAAAATTTATGAAGATTAACTAAAAGCTTACTTCCGTTAGTCCCATCACTCTCGTCTTCCACTTCCATCCTCGTTGCCTCCGCCAAACGGCCCGAACCCCATCCATTTCCCGTCGCCGTCGGAGCTCCCAAAGCAGGCAAACCAACCTCACCGAACCCGGACGCCAGGGAACACCTCAAAGCTATAACCGCCCTCGTAGCAGTCTAGCTGCCGCCTGCGGGCCTCCTCTCCGACCCCCCTCATGGCTTCCGCCACCGCCGCGGCGCTTGCTTCCCGGCGGCCATATCCGCGTTGCCGGCTCGCCGAGGCCTCGTCGGATGCACCCACGCGCTCCGGTCCGGCAGCCCCAGCTCCCGCGCTGTCGCGCTCTCCGGTACGGCATACTGAACTCATGTGTGAAATCGTGGAAAGTAGTTTACTTCGAATTTGGTGGATTTGGATTTTAGGTTCTGGATTGATTGTTACTGGCGGTAATGTGGAAATGACAAAGTCTAGTTTCCAGATGGATAGTAGATGTTTAGTTTTCATGTAAATTGGTGGAGTGATTGCTATCCAGACAAATCACTTGCCTGACCAGTGGTTGATCCATGGGTAACTCTTTGTACATTCGCTACTTTTGGGCTGAAATTACGGGGACACCCTGCCTTGGTGTAGTTGATGAGTTAGCAGGACCTACTTGTGTTTCTGAGCTTGTCCCTAGCTTTTTATCAGGCAAGCTGTGTGATATTAATCCTATACTTCGGTACTTCCCCTGCTCCAGCTAAATCTGAAGTTCAAGTTCAGTCATGGAAACTGTCAACCAAGTCCTAATGTTTACCTAAAGCTTTTTTACTATTTTTTTTGTATATATGATTTGTGGCAGTTTTGTGTTGAGCCGATTTGATGCCGCATATGTACATTTGGTGTATTTTAATTATCCTCAATGGTGATTCATAAGAAAAACACAATAGATGATCAGGATGCATTTTCAACTCTTCTTGCAGATCAGCAAACTAATTTGACTTTTCAGTTTTTTACCCTTGCTTATGGTTTTACAGGTGTAAGAACTCATGTTGCGGCTGTTGAGCAACCAGTTGTGCAAGATGCTACTCAGTTGGACGCTCCTGTCATTGTTGTTACAGGTGCTTCCAGGGGAATTGGAAAAGCCACTGCATTGGCTCTTGGAAAAGCAGGATGCAAAGTTAGTTTTATACTTTATGTTGTGACTTATACATCTATATGAGTTCTGCCAGACATGTATGGTGATTATCTTAAATCTGTAAAACTGAACTGCAAGCTCACCAAATTCCTCGATTAACCATTTCTAGAACTAGCTTTAATTTAAGCGGGTTGTTATGCATTATGGATAAAAGCTTAGTGTTCAAAGTCTTAGAAAAAACTGTGATTTAACTGCAGGTCTTGGTTAATTATGCCCGATCTTCAAAGGAGGCGGAAGAAGTTTCCAAAGAGGTAAGCATGAATGTCAACTGGCTTATAGAAATGCTTTGTTTCTCTTTTCTGGATGGTCCCTGCATAATTCCTATATGACAACTAGACCAGAATGACATGGAAAAAACAAACTGAAGAAACAATAATCCCATGCTATTTCGCTCCATCAGGCTACCATCTAGATTAACAATATTTTGTGATTGAAATTACATTGCTGCTAATTATTTTTCCTGTCATTAATAGTCAGTGGATTTGGGTTGAGGCTTGTAGTTACTCTTCCTGAGGTGAATTGTTATTTTCATTGTGAAAATCATTCAAAAATTTGACCAGCAATTACCCATCAATGTAAGAGTTTGATTTCACTAAACATTATGAATTGTGTACATGCCTATGGTCATTTCACAACAAGTATTGCTTAGTTGCTTTTTCATCTTCAAATATTTACACATATAGTTAATAATAATGCCATAAAAGTAATTATATTTTCTCATGGAACCATTAATCAACCCATATGCTGAGCATTTACTCCAACTATGAGTACATTGCATACGAATGCACACCGAGTACTAGAAAGGAAGGCTTAGTGGGATGGGTTAAATATTTACTTAGAGCAAGTGATCGTTGTTCACTAAGTGCTAATGTACACCATCCTGCCTATTTTGCCGCCTATCCTTGCTTGATCTTCCAGCAATTATTAGTTCTGGTCAGCCGCCAGACTAGTGCTAGACACCAAGGGGAGCCATGCTAAGTGCAATAACGAAAGGAGTGGGATTTTCAGATATTGTGGTCGAGTTATATCCAGATATATTCTGAAGGTTGATGAATGATAAAATGTCATAATGAACTAAGGATTGACTTATGTGGGTGTTTCAAGGCTTCAAATGTTTGTCAAGAAATGTGCATGTGCTGTGGAACGGCCCCCGGCACGGGAAGAGAGATCTAGTCTTCTTTCTTTTTTTCCTTCTCTCTCTACCCGCAGCTGCTTTTATAGCCATAGGTGCTGGGGACAACTAACCTTAACAGACTAACAACATGATCTAACAAACTAACGACCTGATCTTATCTTACTAACAAACCCTAACAAACTAACTGATAACTGCAGTTGCTGCTGCCATAACATTACTCCCTTCGGCGAAAGACAGCTCGTCCTCGAGCTATGCCAGAGGGCTCGTTCCACCTGGTTCCCAAAGAAAGAAGCGCCTTCTCCCTAGTTTCCAATTAGAAAAACACCTTCCTCCTGGCTCCCATGAAACAATGTCTAACTTATTTCCTTCCTCAAGGGTGCATATAGATCCCGTAATAATCAATCTTCCATGGATAATCACAAGCACCATCTGTTATCCACAGTCTCCTCAAAGGACAACAAGGAGAATTGCTTCATAAAGGTGGGCTTCCTCTCCTCCGAAGCAGGGTTGCTGTCATCTTGAACAGATCTATCGTCCTCCAAGATGGGGCTGTTACCCTCCGAAGCAGGGGTGCTGTCATCTTGAACAGAGCTGTTGTCATCTTGAACAGGGCTGCTGTCCTCCAGAGTAAGGTTGTTGTCCTCCAAATCAGAATTGTTGTCTTTGGCTATGATCTGTGGTGCTGGAGCCAGCAAAACATCACAACACAAAAATGCAGCCTGCTTGTCAAAATTTGCCTCCACACATGCAATCCGCACGTCGTGATTATCAAGCTTGGTGCGGATGATGGCGATCTGCGTGTTGATGATGGTGGTCTGCGCGAAACTCAGGTCCAGCTTAGCAGAGAACGTGGTCGCAGGATCGCTGCCAGCATTGAAGAGGGCAATCTGTGCCAACATCTGATCTAACTTGGCAGAGAAGGTGACGGTCTCAGGATCGATGATAGAGGGCGATGCGCCTTGCTGTCTCTGAATACCAATTGTTGTGGAATAGTGCCGGGGGCCTCAGCCCACGGCACGGGAAGAGGGACCTAGTCTTCTTTTAGCTTTCTTTCCTTCTCGCTCTACCCGTTATAGCCATAGGCGCTGGGGACAACTAACCTTAACAGACTAACAACCTGATCTAACAAACTAACGATCTGCTCTTATCTTACTAACAAATCCTAATAAACTAACTGATAACTGCAGCTGTTGCTGCCATAACAGCATGTCAAACACAAAACACACTTCCTGGTGTTTCAGGGGTCACAAATTTTGCCTTTTTTGTTATTCTCATCGTATTTTGTATTAAACTAGATTCAAGCAGATATTTATATTTTTGTATTTATAGATTGAAGCATCCGGAGATCAGGCCATTACATTTGGGGGAGATGTTTCCAAAGAAGCTGATGTTGAATCTATGATAAAAGCAGTAAGTTGAATGAACTTATGGGTAAACAATCTGTTGATTCTTTCTTACTTCATTTCTAACAAAGATATATGCACACATCTTCTAGGCTGTTGACACATGGGAACAGTTGATGTATTGGTAAACAGTGCAGGTACTGCCAGAATTATATTTCACCATTCTATTTTAACAATTCAATTTGTTTCACTTTCACTGAATGAAATTTCAAACTTATAACAGGAATCACACGGGACACATTATTGATGAGAATGAAGAAATCACAGTGCCAAGACGTAATTGATCTAAATCTTACTGGAGTTTTCCTATGCACATAGGTATGCTCCCCCCTTCTCCCCTCATTTTTGGTACTGCATTTTTTTTCATCTCACACAACATTATCTTTGTAGGCTGCAACAAAAGTAATGATGAAGAAGAAAAAGGTATGAGGTGTTTTTCTTCAACAGATTGATATTTGTTTTTCTGTTTTTCCTTTATTATGTATGTATTCACTTTTGTACTAGCCTCTCATTTTTGTACTGCAATGCAGGGAAGAATTATTAACATAGCATCAGTTGTTGGTTTAACTGGTAATGCTGGACAAGCTAATTACGCTGCTGCCATGGCCGGGGTTATTGGTTTCACCAAAACAGTTGCCAGGGAACATGCAAGCAGAAACATCAATGTGAGCACAGTTGTATTTATCCATTCGAATACTAGCCTTTTTTTTTTTTGCTGAAGTCTTTCTGGATATTTCTATGTAGGCAAATGTTTTTGCTCCTGGATTTATTGCATCAGATATGACTGCTGAGCTTGGTGAGGAGCTTGAGAAGAAAATTCTGTCAACTATTCCCTTAGGTATGCAGCGTCATGAGCTGTAATTAAATATATTTCAATGTATACTTTTGCTCATATGCTTTAGTTTCTTAGTTAGTTTATCTTTGAATTCTTTATCGGATTTCTTCTTCTTTGGGGCACTCAAAGTACTCAAACTAACTCCTTGAGTTATTTCACATTACAATGATAATATAATTGTTGTTAATATTTCCAGTATGGGTAGGTAGTCATTGTGACAATTAACTCCTTACATGTCGAGGACCATACATGGCATTCAGAGGAAGGCCTAACTGCTTGAACTTTTGTTCTTTTCCGTTTAGGATTTTATGATGGGCAAAAGAAAAAAAAAACATTGTGTACTGATTTCAGACAAAAAAAAAGTAAGTCATTTTGGATCAGGTCCAACTCCTGCTTGTCAGTGATAATTTCCTAAATTTCATATAGGAAGGCTCTTTTGGGATCTAATTGATGCTGAAGGACTTATTTTGGCTCTTTTGGGATCTAACTGAATGGACACTTCAGTCTCGGAAGTTTATTTGGATATCACCAGTTATCTTGATGGCTGTGCCCAAATTTTCAGGCAGTTACTGTTAGCCAGAGGAAGTTGCCGGCCTGCTGCGAGCTACATCACTGGACAGGTCAGATGGCAGCTTCTGTGTTTGTTTTGTTTGCTTGGTTGCTCCTTACCATATGGTGTCATGTGCTTATTGCAGGTATTTACCATCGACGGAGGGATGGTCATGTAGGTATTAGCAGACTGTTCAGGCTTCAAATACCGTGCTGTTCACGTTTCTAAGTGACATTTTTGAGTTGTTAGAAAGCTGTTCTTGATATCATCAATATTCTTGATATCGTTAATTAAGAAAGCTGTTCTTGATGCCATCGATTAAGAAGCGAAAGGAGCAGGAAATTTAGGCAAAAAGTGCATAGCCATTCATGATTGAGTTCTCTAGCTAAACACGTCGTGGTGGGCCAACGCGCCCTCGATGTCATTGCTACAGATTCTTTTTTGCTCGTGCTGGGACAAATTTGGTGCACGTGGGGCGACTTGACCGTGTCATCTTTTTTATAAATGGCAGTAGTCAATACCGACACCATGTCATGTGTTTATCTTTAGAAAAATATACCAGTTGTGCCCTTTCTTCAAATATCAGTGTCGGTAGGCAGAACAAACGCGTCGTGGGGTTTCCTAATCGCTACCAAGGTTTATGTTCTCAACTGCGACATCAATTTAAAAACGAGAGAGTACTGTATGGTACTTAACTTGAATACTCTCAAAATGTTTTACTCTTATATAGATCGTGCTTCCAATATTCTAATCTTCCAAGCTGGAGCTGCCCAGCTGCAAGGCCTGCTCTTCTGGTGGCTTCGGGTTTACCCTGAGAAAGGGCTGACATTTTTACATCCTTTTTTTTTAATTAAATGATGTGCAGTTTTTCTGCATAAAAAAAATACTCATCAAGTTTGTCTGATACTATAGCCTTGTAGATAGGGCAAAGCAATGCTAATAATTCATTGGAGTCAACACCGTTTTCTATCGGTGTCATTAGCAATGCAAATTATATTTAAACTTTTTACACTAGATTTTTAGAAATTCAGCTGACACCGACGCCAAGCTGTAGCTCCACCTTTGCTTGTAGCTATGTTGCAAAACCTCATGCTCCTTTTTTAGAATGAAAGTGGAACAATGTAAGGGAATCTATCATTACATATCAACAATTTTAATTATGTTTTTGAATGAAAAGCTATTTAAGTCACTAAATATAACTAGAGAAGACATGTGGATTAGTCACATGATGACATGCGTATTTTGCTGGTATTGTGTTTTAGAGCCACTGTTTTTGCTATGGCCCTTTTGATAATCCGCAGCATTGCTGTGGTGTTTCAAAAGTAATTGTATATTTTAATTTTTTGTGATATTATTTTGTTAGAATATCTTTTAACAGATTCATCGTGTTGGAATAAGTAACGATGATTCTTCTGAATATGTTCTGTTCTACAAAATAACACAAGAATCACAACAATTGAATATCCTAATTCCAGTAAATTGATTGATACACGATGACTTGTTTTGGTAGGTCGTTGTTTTGTATTGGGTTTGCCCTTTTCTTTCAACTCATAGTGAGTACTATTTTTAAATAAAATGAATGGTCAAAGTTGAGGTTAAAAATTAACAGGGACATTAATTTAAAAACAGAGAGAGTACTGTTTTGTGTGGTACTAAATTTCCTCAATCATGTACACTTCTCAAAATGTTTTACTCTTATATACATCGTGCTCCCAATAGTCTCATCTTCCAAGCTGGAGCTGCCCAGCTGCAAGGCCTGCTCCTCCGGTGGCTTACATTGGGTTTACCCTTAGAAAGGGCTGAAATCCTTACAACCTTTTCTTCTTAATTAAATGATGCGCAGTTTTCCTGCATTAGAAAATAAAAATACTCATCAAGTTTGTCTATGATACTATAGCCTTGTATGCAGGGAAAAGACAGGCTCATAATTCATTGGGGTCAACACCATTTCTATCGGTGTCATTAGCATTGCAAATTATATTTAAACTTTTTACACTAGATTTTTAGAAATCCAGCTGCCGACGCCCATCTGTAGCTCCACCCTTGCTTGTAGCAATGTTGCAAGGGAATCTATCATTACATATGAGCAATTTTAATTATTTTTTTGGAATGAAAAGCTATTTAAGTCACTAAATATAACTAGAGAAGATATGTGGATTAGTCACATGATGACATGCATATTTTGCTGGTATTATGTTCTAGGGCCATTGTTTTTGCTATGGCTCCTTTGACAATCCGTGACATTGCTGTGGTGTTTCAAAAGTAACTATACATTTCAATTTTTCGTGATATTATTTTGTTAGAATATCTTTTAACAGATTCGCCGTGTTGGAATAAGTGACAAAGATTCTTCTGCATATGTTCTGTCTCACAAAACAACACAAGAACCACAACAATTGAGTATCCTGAATTCCAGTCACTGATGGATACACGACGACTTGTGCTGGTAGGCTGTTGTTTTCGTGTTGGATTTGCCCTTTTCTTCCAAATCATGGTGAACATTATGAATCATGAACCAGGAAAAGGCATGAGTTATAGATTCTCCTCGTTCTCTCGCTGGACATTTTTACACAATGCCACGGTCCAGTTTGCTATATATAGCACTACCCAGGAAAGGGCATGGGCGCATAGCCGCTCCTCGTTGCCTAAGACCATCCACAGCTTTTCAGCTTTGGCGCATGTCCTTACTACTGCACCAACCCGAGCTTGAGCCTAAAAATCAAGCATCGGTGCCTGAACAAGCACCTGGTGCTTGAGCCTCCACAGCTTGTATTTGCCTTCATCAATGCATTTATTTTAAAAGTAGGAACCGGTGAAAACACTGTAAAAACAAAACAAGAATGAAGCACCTTGGTGGTATGGCAATGATTTGATGTTTGGAGCACCAGCTCCACTGTGGATGGTACAAGTTCCCCACTCCCAAGATGTCTCAACCCACCTGACGATCATCTACCAGTAGCTCTCACCACACCTCCCCTATTCTTACTACACGTCCACACCAAGATACAAACTACAGAGATACACGCGCCGATGATGGAGCATGCACTGGTGAGCGTTGCGACGGGGGTGCTGAGCCCTCTCCTCGGCAAGCTATCGTCCTTGGTGGAGAAGGAGTACTCAGAGCTCAAGGGCGTGCGCAAGGAGACCATCTCCCTGCAGGACGAGCTGAGGAGCATGAAAGCTCTGCTCGAGAGGCTGGCGGCCGAGGACGAGCCCGATGCCCTGGTGAGGGAGTGGAGAAACCAGATCCGGGACCTCGCCTACGACATCGAGGACTGCGTCGATGACTTCCTGGATCGCGTGGAGCACGGCCACGGCGGCAGCAAGCAGCCCGACGTGGGTTTCTTCCGCAAGAACTTCTTCAAGCTCAGGGAGTTGGGGGCTCGCCGCGACATCGCTGAGACGATCCGGCACCTCAAGGCTCGCGTCGACAACGTGAGCAAGAGGCGCGACAGGTACAAACTCGATGGAGCCAGCAGCTCGTCGATCCCTGCCACTTCTGCTGCGTCTGTCGTAGCGCCCATCGACACCCGGCTGCCCGCTCTCTATCCCACGGCCGGGAGCCTTGTCGGCATAGACGGGCCAAGGGAGGAGATCGTTAAATTGTTGAGTGAAGGAGAGGGGGGCCTGAGGAAGAGCTTCAAGGTAGTCTCCATTGTTGGGTTTGGAGGACTAGGCAAAACGACTCTTGCCTACGAGGTGTACCGGAAACTGGGAGAGCACTTCGACTGCAAGATGAACGTGTCGGTGTCTCAAAGTCCTGACATAGTCAAGATTTTCACCAATATTCTGTTGCAAGCGGGGCAACCAGGATCTCATATCTGCAGCGGTCAGCAAGAGCTAACAGATCAACTCAGAAGCTACCTGCTAGACAAGAGGTACTTACGTAAACTTAATTAGAAGAAAGCCTCTTGTTCTACGCATAAATATAATGATAACTGCTACTTAAGTTTCAGTAAAAATGGATAACTATCTTTCAAATCTTCAAACATTTTAACATTTTTTTATTCTATTGTAACTTCTTGCAGTAGACATGGTTGAGCCTCATGGTGAAACCACATGTATATTTGCTTCCACCAATAACATGCATACGCTCGATGCCCATGTTCATATTCATGTTCATGGATCAAGTTGTTGTACATTCACTCTACTCACTCCATTCCAAAACTGTTGTAGTTTTGAACTAACCGACAATAACAATTTTTGAACAAAAAAAAGTACATATATAATATTAAGGGGCAGTTGTGTTTATACCCTCACCCCGATGCCAACTGTATTTTATCCACTCTCTTTTAGGCTCCCTTTGGAACAAAGGAATTTTTCTTGATTCCTACGTTTCTCTTGTGAAATTGAATTAATTTCTATAAAATTTCTGTGAGATTCCTGCGAAAATCTTGCATTCAAAGGAGGCCTTAGGATTTATGATTTTCTCAGGTGGAGGATGTGGGTTATGTGGGCTCCTAACTAGTACCCAAAAACACTTCATTTTTTCATTTGATCTTCTAATGGAGGATATTTATAGGAGATGGTACTTTAGATCCAACAAGTTGATTTGCCATTGTGTATGGCGAAGTGGAAATATAAAAAAGTAGGTACGCCAATATAATTAAGCAGTGCTCTCACCACCCACGCCCACACACATACACATGCACCCAAAACGCACTTAATGGGTGCCATTGGCATATCTGATTTTCAGGCAAAATCAAAGAAGCTCTATCAAACGTTGTTTTTAGAAAAAATGATTTTTGCTTAATTATGTGAACTGATTCTTTAAGAGCTTAAAAAAAAAGTAGCTTCTCCTAATTCTGTGAAGTTATTCTCTGTCCTGATTCTATGAGTTTATCCTATAAAAAGATAATTACTTTCAGCCGCAAAACCACTTGATAGGAGAATCAGGAATAGATCCAGAAATTAGTAGCTAAAAGCTCTACAAAAGGGCCCAATGTATTTATGCGATTAGTTAAACTTGGCATGGAGTAAATATTTTATAACTTTGGTAGATTTTAATAATTACAAAAAGAAAATTGAAGATGAACCTAAAAGTATAGCAAAAGTATAAGCCTTATGTTGTTAAACTTATTGAATTTATATAAATTATTAGTTTGACCAAATCTAGAAATATATTTCTTTCTGGACAGAGGAGGTAGTACATCCAAAGTGTCTCCTGCAAATATTCTTTTATATGATTTCATGTTTTTCTCCTCAACTTTTTCCTTGATTTATGTTTATGCCGTAAATCCTAGGTACTTTATTATATTTGACGATATATGGAACGAATATGTGTGGGATGCCATTAGATGTGCACTTCCGGAAAATGATAATGGAAGCAGAGTGATAACAACTACAAGGGTTGAGAGTGTGGCTTCCGCATGTTGTGCCTATCACCATGACTGGATTTACAAGATGAATCCCCTCAATGGACAAGATTCAAGAAAATTATTTTTTGGTAGAATATTTGGGTCCGAAGATGCTTGCCCTAGTGAACTGAAGGAGGTTTCATCTCAAATTCTAAGGAAGTGTGGTGGTCTGCCGCTTGCCATTAAGACCATTGCCGGCCTTTTTGCTACTAAAGCTACCAAAGAGAAGGAATATTGGGAGTATGTACAGAACTCCTTGGGCTCCACTGTTGGCACAGATCATGGAATGGAGGTGATGAGACAGATACTAAACCTTAGTTACAAGGACCTCAGTCCTCATCTCAAGACTTGCTTCCTATACCTTGGGGCGTATCAGGAAGATACCATGGTCTGGAGAGATGATCTGGTCAGGCAATGGGTAGCTGAAGGCTTTGTGGGTGGAATGCAAGGGGATGCAGTCAACTGTTTCCACGAGTTGGTAAACAGAAACATGATCCAGCCGGTAATGTTCGGCTACAACGGCGAGGTTCTGTCCTGCAGAGTGCACGACATGATGCTCGATCTTATCATTCGAAAGAACTCTAAAGAGGAGAATTTCATGACCGTGGTGGAAACCTCTTCACAGAGCATCAGGTTCAAGGTCAGGGAATCGACCCACAAAGTCCGTCGGCTGTTTCACCATTCTAGTGAAGAAAGGCGGCGGCACCTTTTGCGGTGGGTGCCGGCGATGGACTTTGATCTGTCAAAGGTTCGATCTTTTTCAGCATGCGGGAGCTCCACCCCGGGCCACATCCCGCCCTTGTCCCAATTCAGGTTCATCCGAGTCCTGATCCTTGAGTTCATTCTCCCTTCGGAGGCGACTGGGGCAGAGACAGTCGACCTTACGGCGATCAGTAAGCTGTTTCAGCTGCGATATCTCAAGATCCGAAGCGAAGTTAAGCTGCAGCTCCCGTCGCATATTCGAGGGTTGCAAAATCTGGAGACACTGGAGATAGTAGCTAGTGTGTCGCCCTCACTAAGAAGACACACAAGCATTGCGCTGCCATCCGACGTCGCGCAGCTCCCACGCCTGTCTTACCTCAGCATCCTGCCGCAGATGGCGAGCCTGCCTGACGGCATCGGCGCAATGAGGTCTCTGCGTTCTCTTGCATTCTTCGTTCTGGAGGAGAAATCGTTGGATACAATCAGAGGGATCCAGCATCTAACCAGCCTCGGAGAGCTCTACGTCCGTGTCCCATTGGACGAGAGCTTCGAAAGGACGGCGGACGCGCGCGTGGACGTTCTGTGCTCTTCACTTCCGCAGCAGCACGGTGACCACTACTGCAAGCTCTACCTCGATGCCATATCCCCAGATGCATGGTTCCTAATGGTTCCACGCTGGATTAGCCGCCTGGAGAAGCTGTACAGCTTGGAGCTTGGCGTGGGCCAACTGTGCAGGGAGGGCGTCGCAGTCCTCGCAGGGCTCCCCGCCCTTGTCCGTCTCGATCTATCGATCCTGGGTGTTGACGGTGTTCCTATAGAGAGCACCATCATCACCGGAGACGGTTTCCCGGAGTTGAAACACCTCATCATAACCTGCAGGACGCTGTGCCTGGCCTTCCAGCCGCGAGCAATGCCCAGTCTCCAAAAGCTCAAGCTGGAATTCAACGTGGACGCAGCGGCGTCCCAGCCGGGCGGGTCCGGCAATGTCATCACCGGCGTCGAGCACCTGTCAGGACTCAAGAATATAATTGCTCGCGTAGGGGGCTTCGGCGACAGCGAAGACACCGAGGACTCCAGCCGAAGGGCTGCGGCGGTGTCTGCGCTGAGGGACGCCATCGGCACGCTCCCAAGTTCTGTTGAGTTGGACATCATGTGCGTGCAGGGGAGATACGGTCTTAGATGACTGGAGACTTTCTCCAGGTAGATTCATATTTCAAACCCCTGAGAATTTCTTTTATCTTTTGTTTTCAGTGGAACTAGCTCGCTGTACTTGTTGCTGCCTGTATCGGTTGGAGCCAGATGATTGCGGTCTGCTTATGAAATGTACTCTAGTAGGGGTATTATCAGTATATGTTGCATTATGATGTGTACCTGCTACTTCCTAAAGCTTTCCGCTTATTGTTTGTACTGTTGTTACTACAGCAAGATGCTTTCATCAGTGATTTAGGGTGCGTTTAAAATGATGGAAACAAGGTTTGGATTTTGTTCTGTACCAGTTTGTAGTATACATGTGACCAGGGTTTTGCAAACTGTTTCTGTTGGACAAACCGCTACAATAAACTGAGAAAATCGAACAAATTCAAAAATCAAAATTTTGAGAGAAAACCGTTTGGTTTTTTTTTTACCAACTGATTTTTCTGGTTTACTGTTTTTGAATTTGAAACCAAATCGGTTTGTGTAGTTTTTCATCAGTTTTTCTAGTTTACCACTTCATTTAATTGATTTACCGACCGGTTTGACCAGTTTTCAGATTTTCAAATTTTTTTGAATTTATTAAATCGAAAACCGATTAATCGATGAAACCGAAGCGGATCAATTTTATCAAAAACTGTGAAGACCGATCGATTTCATCGGTTTTATAAACCCTACATGTGACCTTATTTCTTACGTGCTTGATTGGCGACCACTCCATGACAAAGCAAGGGATTTGATTTTTTAGACTACAATCTTTGATCTTCGACAATTTAACACTCAATTCACGTATCAACTAACCTGCCTGTCCTATATTATGTCGTATATGAAATGCCAAATTATCAAAGACACCGTGATTGGAATCCCAAATCATCAAGAAAAAAAATGGAAAAAGCAAGTCAGCAGTTGCGTAATGCATATCCAGACATACCAACGTGCTTTGAATACATCATGTGGATGCCCGTGTTGTGATTATAGCTGTCCAAATGTGCGGCCAGCACGGCCCAACCCAGTACGAAAAAGCCCCGACCAATTTAATTTCAGGCCAGCACAACCCACTAAATATCGAACCGTGCCGTGCCAACTCACGAACTCAACCTCCAGCCCACGGCACGGCACGAAAAACTTACCCGTGCTGGGTCAGGCCGTTTAACACGGTAGCCCGATGGGAGCAGCAGCCCGATAGGCGAAAGGCAGCCGGCACGGGTGCGGCGCATCGAGAGGCGGAGGTGGCGACGCAAGCCTAGGAGGCAGCGGCGCGGGAGATGGCACCGCAAGGGCACGAGCGACGGCAGGGCGACGACGGGGTGAGATGCGAGCCACGGCAGGGTGGCGCGGGCCACGGCGGGGCGACCTGAACAACGGCCGGGCGGGGCGCGGGCGATGACAAGGCGGCGTGGGTGACGGCAGAGTGGGGCGTCACCGACGGCAGCGCGGGTGACGGCAGGGATCGACGTGGGCGACGCAGGTGATGCTTGGAATTGAATCGCGGCACGGGGAAAATGGTGGTCGGTTGCCGAGCACCCTTTTTATGTGGCCCTTAACCCTAACAGGCCTGATGAGCTGGCCAAGCAGCAGGCCAGCGAGGCCATTAACGGGCCTTGCTAATATTAGTGAGCCGTGCCGATGACGGGTTTCATGGGCCGATGTCTAATCGAACCGTGCTCGTGCCACCCACCGGGCTGACTTTTCAACCCAGGCACGGCCTGTTGCCATGCTGGGCCAACTCGACACGAAATTCATTTGACCCGATCGTTGCTTGGGCCGAGCCGAAATCTTCGTGCTTTGAGCCAGCCCATGAAGCAGGGCTCATTTGACCAACACTAGTTGTGATATGCCTTAACTTTAAGCATTTGAAATTATCCATCGGCCCTGTTCATTCCTGCTAATGAATCCTGACGTTTGAATTGTGTTATGCTAAACATGGACTCTGCAGTACGAGTAATTTCTGACAATTGCCACATAACAGGGCGTTGAAAAACGTTTATCGGTTTGCACTAGCACAGAATCTAAATTGGGACAGAAATCAACCAACAGGATGACTCAAAAAGCTGATCATCCATCATATATACTCCCTCTGTTTTTTAATTGATGTATGATTAAAGTTAAATTTAAATAAATTTAAAAATGAACAGCGATATCAATTAAAGAACAACAACATCAATTAAAAAAACAGAGGAAGTACGATTTTTTTACAAATCATCAGCAAGAAGCAGGGCGACAAATAGAATCAAAATAGAAGCACGGAAACAGATGTCAACTGTCAGGCATAATCAGCACGACCCAATACCTAGGCAAAATTTGTAGACAAGCAAAGCTCCCACAGAACATATAAGACTTCAGTGCCAATTTGATCGGCCACATAAACCAAAATCTAGGCATGTGGTAACAGAGGAAATATACCGTACATCTGACCCACATAGGTTCATACAAATTAAAACATAAAACACTTCTTAGGCAAAGAATCAGCCAAGATATGCTCAGCATTGCATTGCACAGGCCTGACTTATGCCTTGATTGCGTACTTCCTCATGGGGAAGTACTTCTCACGCTTCTTTTCCCTCTGAGTCTTCAGCGAAAGCTGTGATAAAACAGAAAAATGTCAGGACAGTTTGAAATAAAAATGAAAGTGATTATCCAACAGATGTGGTAAAGATACAGCAAGCTATTAACATTTTGAAGGATAAAATTGTCTAGTGTAGTATATGGATGCAAAAATTAGTATATGGATACAAAAATGTGTAAATGAGAACAACAAAATAATTCAATTAGCTTTTCACTGCATTACTGTATCATAATATAACTTTTGCAGTTGTCTCTTGCTGAGGTATCATTCAGTCATCTAACATATTTAAAGCATACACACCATCCCTAAGTTTTGGATATAATGTTTTTCATTAAGAGAAGAAACAAACCATTTCAATTCGTATACCAATAACTACAAACTACCAGAGGCCACCAAAACGTAAATGAATAGATTTCGCCCACAAATGATTTTATCAGAGGGCTCAGTTGTAAGATGTATGCTACCTCCTTGAAGCCTTATCCGTGCCAACGTCGTTATTTAAAAGTAAACCAAAAGTCCACATTTTCATCATATATAATAGAGAAACAGGAGTATCACAGATATTCAGAATAATAGGCACAGAAAAGGTTCCATTTCAATGCCATGATTTTGGTATCCATTTTTTAACCTAATATCTCCGATACTAGATACTGGCAAAGACCGGTGGCAAGCCTAAGGAGTAATTCCAGTGATAGCCAACTATCCTAGGAGTATTACCTGGTGCTTGGTGAGGCGGCGGCGAATGGCTCGGGTCTTCTTGGGGCGGAGGTCGAGGGGGAGATACTTCTTGTTCTTGTACGCCTCCCGCAGTACCGCCTTCTGCTTCTGCGACATCACCGTGAGCACGCGCGCGATCGAGGTGCGCACCACCTTGCTGCAAAACCCACGCGGTGTCAATTCGCCTCTATTAGATTAACTCCCTGAGCAGAATACGGTCATGCCCGCAGACACGAGAGAGAGGGCGCGTACATCTTCGAGAGCTTGTTGGGGGCACCGCCGGTGACCTTGGCGACGCGGAGGAGCGAGAGCTCGGACTTGAGCTCCTTGAGCTGCGCCTCCAGTTCCGCCCTGCCCTTCCCCCGGAGCTCGTGCACCTTGATCCGGGCTGCCGCATAAACAAACAACTGGAGCGTCAGATCCCAAAAGGAGAAGCATACCCAGCGCAAATGCGTCAGTAATGGTGATTCTGTCGGCTTACCCATGGCGACGGTGGCGGCTGCGGCTTCAGCGGCGAGAGAAAGCGGCGGCGGGGCGGAGCGGGGAGAAGGGGAAGGGAAGAGAGCGGCGGCGGAGGAAGATTATAAACAGCAGACGGGGATGTGGAGACAAAACCCTAGGTTGAGGCACAGTGGGCTGAATGGGCCTAATTGGGCTCGGAGTGAAGCAGCGCAGCCATTCATTTGTCGAACTCCACTTCCCTGATCAATTATTTCCGTTTCTTTTTTTTTAAGACAAATGTCATAATTCATATATTTTAATTTTATATGAAATTAAATTTTTTCATATGAAATTCCTGCATTTCAAGAAAGGCCTAAAATTTTAGAATCGAAACCAATCTATCTGCGAATTGACAATTGCAAAATCAAGTGAAATGAATTGAGAGAATACAACTGACCGGCACTGTATCCACTATTACCAACCTAACAATTCCCTGAAACAAAATTTTGGCCTTTCCTATATCATGACACAACAGAGCCACATGCCGACTTTGCAAATGTTCTATTGAACCTAACTACTAGATCGTCTGTCCATGTATCACCACCATTGCAGTAGAGAGGCAAGTAGTAGATGTTTGCTTCAAGTATGCTTATTTCATCAGAAGTTCAGCTCACTTTTTTACAGTCTCAGTTGCAAGTACACTGACTATATATATAAGCTATAGGTTCGGTAGCAATGAAGGAAATTTCATCCGTATAAAGTCATGTCATCTCAAAAGTGTCGTATTCCAAAATATAAGCATTGTAGGTTTGGGCAAAGTCTAACTCTTTTAACTTTTACTTAATAATATCTACAAAATTACATAATTTTTAATATGAAAATATATTTTTTATGAAATCTTTTATCATGATGAATCAAAAATATAATCTTTATATAATAAAATATTATTAATTATACATTATTAATAGTTAAAATGATATAACTTTGACTTTGACTATAGAGACTAGTGTACTTATAAAGTCCTCGTAAATAAGAAGCCTCAGTCTTGTTTGCGCACAGCATTGGAGTCGCGTTCAGAAGGCAACTGATACTGCAGCTACGTAACTTATGCAAAGTGAATCTCCATCTTTTTGAACCCTTCAACTGTCGGCAAAAAAATGTCTGCCCTCCACCGCACCCTAAATCACAATCACAGACACTACTGTTGTGACCCATGCTAATTAATACTCTCTTCGTTCTTTAATTGATGTCGTCGTTGATTTTTAAATTCAACTTTAACTATCTGTAAAAAAAATTTATTTGAATGTGTAAAATTTTAAGTTGTAATTCAAATAACTTTAATGATAAATCAAATTATATCAAAATATATAAAATTTATTAATTTTTTAATAAAATAAATAATTAAAGTTAAATTTAAAAATCAACGACGACATTATAGTGAGTATGTCATCGAAAGTTACTTTCTCCGTAGTTCTTAATAATTAAAAAAAAGGAAAAAAGCACCTATTAAATTTTTCTTTTTACCGGATAAGTTTTCCGTCACTACCAGAGCCCATACACGTAAATCATCGCCCATGCAAATCCTCCGTTTCAAATTAGCGTCGTTTTTTGCTTTTTAAAATTAACATTTGATCATTCGTTTTATTAAAAAAAATTAAAAATACAAAATTAAACAATTTAAAATTAAAGTACTTCTAATAATGAATTGGTTCATAATAAAATAAATATTTTTTAATAAACTTTTTTAATAAAACAAATAATTAAAAAAAAGTTTAAAAATTTAAAATAACACTTATTTTTAAAACGGAGGGAGTATTAAAAGATCACAGGGCAGCGTACGGATGCGCTACTTCAATGTGAGCAATTCATGCACTATTCAATGTGAGGCTAAGTGTGTATATATTGGATAGGAGGGAGGCATTGCATGACAGATTCAGTGGACGCCATGGCGTCGTCGTTGATGCTAACCGTGCTGGCGTGGTGCGTTCCCATCGTCATGTTTACGTACGCCCTGGAGGTGATCGCCGCTCGCCGGAGGCGTCACCTCCCTCCTGGCCCCTGGCCACTTCCGGTCATCGGCAACTTCCACGCGGTCGCGTGGCGCAGCGGCGCCGGCGCCCACCGCTCGCTCGCGCGCCTCGCCGATCGCTACGGTCCGCTGATGACCATCTGGCTCGGCTGGCGCGTCCCCACCGTCGTCGTCTCCTCGCCGGCCGCCGCGCGAGAGGCGATGCACAACGCCGACCTCGCGGGCCGCCCGTCCATGGATACCTGGCGCGCCGAGGGCCACGCTGCCAACTCCCTCATCTTCCTCCCGCCGGGCGACAAGTGGCGCGCGATTCGGAGGTTCGCCGCGACGGAGCTGTTCGCGCGGCCCCGGCTCGACGCGCTGCGGGAGCTGCGGCAGGAGAAGGCGCGGGAGATGGTGCGCCACGTCTCCGAGCGCGCGGCGCGCGGCGAGGCGGTGGACGTCTTCGTGACGGCGCTGGACCTGCTCTCGCGCACCCTGTACTCCGTCGACCTCGCGACCCACGAGATGCGGGGCATGGTGAAGGTCGCCTCGCAGCTGGCTTCGACGCCGACCATCTCGGACATCGTTCCAGCCTTGGCGGCCGCCGACCTGCAGGGCGTGCGGCGCAAGATAGGCGGGCTGATCAGGTACGGCCATCGGATTATAGACGAGCAGTTTGCGCGGAGAAGGCGCGGCCGGGATGCCGGCGAGCCGAGAAAGAACGACATGATGGACGTGGTGATTGACAAGGAGCAGGAATGGAAAGAGTTGGGCAGTCCGATGAACTATGATGCCATCAAAGGCATGTTTACGGTATGTCGTGTCCTCCATGCATGCATGCATATTCGTTGGCACATGACAATATTATATGGCATGCCGCCTTGTCTCGAGCTAACCAACACCCACACACTCTCTTTCTCTAGGAATTCTTTGTTGCAGGAACAGAGACAACTTCAAGCACGGTCGAGTGGGTAATGGCGGAGTTACGACGACATCCGGAATCGATGAAGAAGGTGAAGGAACAGGGCCGTCGATCGGTAGGGGCAGCCTGGCCGACGGCACAGGGTCCCCAAATTTTTGGGGCCCCCACTTGCTAATTGCACTTAGAAGGCTAATACGTGAGCTGGCTCAGGTGATCGATGTTCTCTTTCCTTCCACTGTAAGCTGCTCAACTCCGTGTCTGTTCGTCTCTTGGTCCAAAGCAAGTAAGCAACGAACTGTAAACCTGCTTAACGCCTCGCCGCCGCGGCGACTACAAATAAATTGCGATCGCGATCGAATGCCTCCACAGACGACAGTTCTGCGCTCTCAACAAGAGCAACAACGCCAGCAATCTGAAAAGCACGTAATTGTTCGATTCATCTCCTTTGTTTTTTTATTTTGCTGTGCTAACTGGCTAACTGCTAAGAGCCTAAGCCTTAATACTATATTGGCTTATTTGTTCATCAACAAACCGAGGCCCCAATCCTAATTACATAATTATTATGTCTTTTAGAAATAGAAAGCATGGTTTTGGTTTTGAAGAAGCAAGAAGAAACAAAGACTAGAAGCAACAACCAATCTCAAAAGGGTGATATTGACAATTTGACATATTTGGTGTGAGAGACTGAATTTACTTCTCAAAATAAAACTCACGTATTAGTACTTGAAAATGATCTTTTGAAGAAAATTAAGTGTGTAGAGGTAATTGAAGATTTTATTTCAGAATACAAGAGGGTCACACTTTTAGTAGAACATGACTGATACGGATAAGAAAGATTCATCATTTATTTTTTTAAGATAAAAATTTCAACTGTATATCTTAGTATAATAAATTTAAGAAGCACACATTTGAAAATATATATATTTTAATTATTTATGTTTTTAAAGTATGACCCATCTTATTTTTTCGTACCGGGGCCCTAAAAACTCCGGTACGGGCCTGTGAAGGAAGAGCTGAAGACGGTCATCGGCACTAAACCAGAGATGGAAGAGTCCTACATCAGCAACCTTCCATGCCTGCAAGCCGTCGTAAAAGAAACCCTTCGGCTCCACCCTATTGCTTCCTTGGGATTCTACCGCGCAATCGCTACCACGCAAGTGCAGGTAGGGATGCAAGTTTTGTGTTCTTTAGTTCAGTGGGTTGGTCCAAAACTTTCTAAAATGAATTGGGCTTCTCTCTGCATTTTATATTATTAGTGAAATGAAATAAACTTAGAGTTCTAACTCACAAATACTTATTGGGTACTCATTTACGTCCTTAAGTGCAAGGCTACACCATTCCTGAAGGGAGCACCATAATAATAAACTTTTGGGCAGTTCATCGAGAAAGTGATGTGTGGACAGATCCAGGTAAATTTGTGCTCGAGTGGTTTATTGCCAAAGACTTGAGCCTGTGGGGCAAGGACTTTGAGCTCATTCCGTTTGGTGCCGGGCGTCGTATCTGCCTTGGACTGCCACTTGCACATCGAATGGTGCATTTGATGTTTGGGTCGCTTCTGTTCCACTATGATTGGACCCTTTCCCCCGGAGGTTGAAGAAAACGGCATTGACATGACCGAGAAATTCGGAGCTGTGGTTTCCATGGCCTTATGCAAGTGTGCCAACGACTATGAATATGAATTGCGCGCATTACGTTCTCTCACTATATAAGAATAGACAGTTGCTTTCATATGCTTTTCATATTTATTAGTGTACCCAAATAATAAAGGAAGATGGGAAACTAGCTGAGTCACAAAGCAGCGATAGATACATCAAGAAAAATTGGGAAGCTAAACTAAACATGAAAAACGTGTTTTGTAAGGGTGCTTCTTACTTAGATAATTTTACCTTCAATGGCATACTTTTTCCAAACAAGAACAGTACTTGTTGGAAAAAAAAGGTTGCCTAAAACATAGGAAGTCATCATCCAAGTTAGGGTACCATGACGCATTAACGTAGATTGAGGTTCGATAGTCGATAGACGGAAGCTGAAATGTTTCCATGGAATTTCCACCTCAGAATTCAATCCTGAGTGCTTTACTTTCCTTGAGCATCTAGGTATGGATAACAAATTGGTGCAAAAAAAAAAAAAAAAAGAACTATTCTCACATGTGAAGGGCAAATGGTCCCCTCTAGCTCAGTTTAATATATCTATGGAACATAATAGTGAGGTTGAGATGCCGAAATGAAATCTACACCATGAGGCCCAATGAATCATGATACATTACAGGAGGCCTGCAATCCGTTTTAGAAGTTGGTCAAAATTTTGTCTTGTGATACACCATCTGCAACAAGTGCTGCCGTGACTTCCTGCAAAGTCGATGGTCATCAGTGTTGTCATCATGCCAGGAGTTTTTTTGGAAAAATAACTAGTTTATAATAGTGTTGAACAAAAAACAATGGCTTTACGAATAACAGGTTTGATAAAAGCACTCATTTCGGACAAGTATAATGTATGCACTTCCAACATAATGACTTGCCTGTTCAGAACATGACATAGCATAGTGAAAGTTGTCTAACAATTCAGACCGAGTAAAGCTGACACAAAGATTCCAAGAAATGTGGCGGTGGGATTTGGACCATAATACCTAACGATAATCTTGAAATTACAAGAATTAAATTGCAGGAATATAGTTATTTCACATTGTTGTAGTGTTATAAACGTAGACAAACAACTGTGAAGTCTCTGACAGTGCCAGAGTAGAATGGAATCATGACTAGGTGAAGAATGACTCCAGTACCAATGTGAGGAAGGACCAGGAAGTGAAGTCTATGATAAGTGTGCAACAATATATGAAAAGAAATAACCGAGCTGGCAAGACTGGATTCATGAACAATAGGTCAGGTTTCAGGATGCCTGAACTCCAAAATCAACTTTGAACTTTGAAGCAAGGTCATGTAAATAGTGGAGATTCCTACAGTTGTCCATACATGATACCTCTAATGTATACTGTAATTTACCAAAAGATTCTGGTTTAAGTTGACGCGTCTTTTGCGAATAACTGCAACCTACTGAGGCAATCAGCAATGATCAAGTGGTCATGATAACCAACACTACAGAAAGTGCCAACCAACATTTGGTAACACTAGACTAGACAGAAGAGTAGTTGCCCCTATAATACTGAGGAATGTTCCTGTCACTTCTCAAACAACTACAGTGAGACTACATAGACGAGTAGTGGAACTTTCTAAAACTAAAATATTTTGTGAAGTACATTTATGTTTAATTAGATGCCATTGTTGTGGGTACAAGTAGAAAACATAATCTTTTGTCCACACAAAGCAAATAAAGATAAAATTATGCGTAAAGATCTTAGAACAACATATATGCCCACCTCATGCATCTCCTTTTTTCCACATAGCACGGCTCCCGTAGAAGATGGATTTGCTATGTTCTTGGCTCTCATGAAAGCATGCTGCAAAATTAATGTCATTATTACAATCACAAGGATGTATGTACCAGTAACAAGATAGAAACAAAAAGTATACCATTGCCTATATTACCTGAACATATCCCCGTTCACCTTTCCAACTATCATCTGGTTGTGATAAAACAGGTATAATTTGAAGTCCAGTAGACTCCCAATTCTTAAATCTATCCTGTCAGACAGAAAAGTATATATGCTTTGTTATGAGCTGAAGGCTTTTTTTGGTGAATTCAATGATCTGCATACAGCACACTTGGGTGGGGGGTGGGGGGGGGGGGGTGTATTCTCCAACCTGGTACGCCATAGTTTGTAGATTTCTGGCGCCATAATAAAGTCTCACATCAGTTCTTTCACTGGCAGCAAAACCGAACTCAACAAGTGACCGAATTGTACTGCATCACCAAAAGTACAAAAGATCAATTTGGGCAGAATATCCATCTAAAAAGGCTGAAAAATCACAGTATATGCAAAACTAGGCAGTGGCCAGCGCCCAGTGGTTCAAAATAAGGATGAAAACTGGAACAGTCAAACTCAAGAACCTAAAATTATACTAGGACGGTCTGAGGATCATGCCACTTCCCTAATATCAGACCAAGCACAGATTCTTTATAATGAGAAGGGGAGAATGCAGAAAACATCCCTTAACACAAGGAAAAACAAAATTCACATTTCTCAACTAGAGGAAGCATAATTTATCGATCCACAGGCATAGATATGGAAAGAAATGCCTTTGAAGATAAGGCTCGGCTCTACAAATCAGATAGATAGTATTCTAAACTAAAAAGTCAACGGTAAGCAGCAGCAATTCGATACGGTAGAGTCGATTAAAGTGACTGTTCCAGCACTAACTGCCCTGCATTCAGTAGAGAAGCAAGAGCTGACCTGATCCCCGTCCCAGTGGCGAAGATGAGCACGGTCTGCGCGGCGTCGGGTGGCGTGATCCTGTCGACAGGGAACCCATTCCCCATGACGGCGCCGAGCTCGACGACGTCCCCGTCGCGGAGCCAGCAGAGCCGCTCCGCCGTGGTCCCCGGCACGGACTTGACGAGGAACTCGAACCGCGGCCCCGCACCGGGAGGGGACGCGACGGCCATGAAGGCCGGCTTGAGCTCCCCGTCCGCGGCGGGCACGCGGACCTGGAGGTACTGGCCCGGCGCGACGTACGAGTCCGAGAGCTCGGCGGCGTCGGAGAGGTCGACGTGGACGTGGAAGACGGATCCATCGGCGGTGGCGGCGCCGACGGCGGACACGGGGGCGGGGGTCCAGACGGCCGCGTCCTGGCGGACGGCGTGGGCGGTGGTGAGCGGGCGGACGCGGCGGACGCGGAGGAAGGGGAGCGCGCGTATTGGGAAGTGGGAGGAGAGTGATGGATTGGAGTGGAGGCGGGTAGGCGCGGACATAGAGGCAGCGGCTGCCATGGCGACTGGCGGTGGGAGGCGGGCGCCGAGACGGCCGGAGAGGCTGGGGATAGAGGAACAACGGTGGTTGGGTTCAGATGAGGTGTGGTGTGGTGTTGGGGTAATGGGAAATGAAGTTGGGATTGGAATTGGGACATGAAACAAGATATACTATTTAATTATTTTTTTATTAAATTTTAACTATTTATTTATTTTTTAGTTCCTAACTTATTCTTCATTTTCACATTTCCAAACGCCGGTCTGAGCCGCGTTTGGTTTTGCGCGCGGCGCGCGAGACACACACTTCCAGCTCCAGAGCCATCAACCGACGTGGCAAAAGCATCAAAACATAATAGTCCACTGTCCACTCAGACCCGTCACAAAATTTCGACATACAATCTGAGCAAATTTTTACCAAACTGCTTTTTTTATGCACATTTTGTTTGGTATCTTCTACTCCCAAAATTCTTCGCATGTTGTATGCTCTCTTCATTCATCATTTGTTATTGTTTAAAACAGTGAATTTGTACTGGCCACAAGCTAAAATGTATGGGCAGAACGACATCAAATACATAATGGGGCCGTTTGGCACGGCTCCTACTCGGCTTATGCAACAGCTTGTGGCATGAGCCGTGGCCCTTGCCAAAGGCTTTCCGCGTGAACCGCTTCAGCAGCGCATGCAGTATAAGTCGGAGGCAAAAACACACTAGGCAGAAAAGCCACGTCTGGGAAGCTTTTCTGCTTCACGGGTCTGTCCAACTGAATATTCTCTCATACATTACACTACCCGCCCCTAATTTTCTTTCCTTTTCCTCTATTGATTAAGGGCAAAATTGACAATTTATTTTATCTCTCTATTTTAAAAAAACCGCAATAAGTCGTTCTATCAAATTTTTTTAAAAAACATCAACATATTCATAAAAGCCACATCAGTAGACTCTGGAGCCGCTTGTAAGGTCACTTTTCCACAAAATTAAGCGCGTCTCAAAGTTGTACAGAATCGAGTCAGAAGCAGATGCAGGCCTCGAGCCGCTTGTTGCCGCTTCTGCGGACATGCGTCATGCCCATCGGATCTGCCTGTCACCGGAGCCATCTGCCGCATGGAGCCGCCCGGTGCCGTGCCCCTCGGAGGTGCTCGCCGTCGTGCCCATTGGAGCCGCCCGCCGCCGTGCCTCTGCGAGCCGCCCGGTGCCGTGCCCATTGAAGCCGCCCGCCGACGGAGCTGCCCAGTGTTGTGACCCTCGGAGGTGGTCGCTGTTGTGCCCATCGAAGCCGCCCACTACCGTGCCTCTTCGAGCCACCCGCCGCCGAGCCTATCGAAGCCGCCAGCCACCAGAGCCACCTGAGCTCCCGCCTCGAGTTCTCCCCGTCACCGGATCTCGGAGCTCCTCCTGGTCTCCGCCTCGAGTTTGCTCCAGCGTTGGCGCTGCCTCTGCCGGTTCCCTCCCGCACCGCCCGCTGCTGCGCTGCTCCTCTCCGCTCGCGCGCCGCCGCGCCCGCCCCTCGTCTCCAGCGCCGGCGCCGCGCTTCAGCCCCGCGCTGCATAGCCTCCGCCTTCTTCGCTCCAGTCTCCGGCGCCGCTTCCACCTCCGACGACGCGTGCCTGCTCCGACGTTCAAGAAGCACGCTCCCAAATGCGTAGCTTCTCTGGGCAACGCTTCTCTGGATAGCCGCTTCTTTTGGCAACTAAAAGTAAACTAGATTTTTCAAGTTTAAGCTGTGCCAAACAGACCCATAAGTTCTATGTTTGTGCCTTGGGGAGTACTACATGTCATTTATACACAAGATTTGTGAATGCCTCCCCAATTCTTTCTAGAAAAAATGTCTCCGCAAAACTTAATAATAGCGGGAAGTGACGGGTTGACCTTTTTAGATATAACAAAAAACAAAATTCATATTACCCGAAAAGAAAAGGTACTACCTCAACTAAAACTCAACACTGCAGATAAAGCGCATGCAAATATACCACAGTTACACCTTTTGCTTTCATGAGACTTCTTCAGCTAAGTTACTTGGAGAAAAAACAAAGGTACACAGAATACATAGGTTGAAGTGAGCTTAGTTACAAATGTTCCATGGACAAGTCATCAAGGGAATATCATTTAAATAATATCGGGAAACTTGTTACATGTTGGTGTAAAAGTAATGGTGGGCTTAGCGGTGGATATACACAAATTTAGGGCCGGTATACATAAATTTCATATTAATTGTTCCTATAATGAGCCACCTCCAATTCTTATCCGGGATGGCACGATTTCTCTAATCTTTTATCAGGCCAACAGGGGCCTTATGCACAGGAAATTAATTATTGATAGGACAAAACCCGAAATGGAGATTATATCTTGATCGAAATGAATTGTGCGGGGACTCCTCTAAGGTTGCCATTGTCTATGGGAGCGATCTAAGATGCTGAATTCTCGGCCTCCCCATTATCAGAATTTGAAGAGCCAGCACCACTAATCATGTCAGGATCAGCATCACTCTGTCCCGTGAACAAGTCCGCCTTACTGCGCCTTCGCAATCCAACCTTCCTTTGCTCTAGAACAAGAGAAATGAGCACGTATTAGTCCACCTATATTACACACAGATTGAATCAATTGTTACTAAGGTTCCCGGTCAAAAACAAAAAATTACCAAGGTTCTAAAGGTTGAATCTTACTTTTGCTCGTTATGGTGTTGCGAGTCATTGCCAAAAAATCTTCCCAAGTGTACTTCTGCAATTCTTGCTTCTCTTCCTCACAGAGTTCAAAGTTTGGTTCCCTTCCGCACATAAAAGCAGCCCTGCGAATAGAGAAAACTGATCAAGAGTTGAAATTTTTGGGAGCAGAAATAGCCGCTATCAGCTTTCTATATGGCTTCAAGTCATGCTGACAATAATGAGAACAAGTAAACAATAGGCTGGCATTTGTATTACAATGCTCAGCCAATGCTTTGTAATTAGAAAAACAAAGAAATGTAGTGTCAGATGATCAACACTGGAAATCTGGAATGGACAGTTGTGATCTACTAGTCAACGTTGTACTAATATGAATTGTTATATTTGAATTCATTCAAAGCAGTCATATAAATACAATTTTTGGCCTCTTAATGAAAGTTAGGTAACAAATAATACAGTGAAAGTGCTAAATTTTGCAGGCTGCTCATTCCTTTGAACAACATATGGGCATATCTTCATCATGCTATAAGCGTTCGAGGAATTAAAAGGTAAAAAATAAAGTACATCTACCAACAGTAAGATGGAAATCTAATGGTCAAACATAAGTATAGTCCAGCTAACACCTATCATAAAGTTGGGCTGCTTCACGCTGTGTCCCAACAGTACCCAAATGTATCTGTTTCTTGTCAACTTTTATGGCCGCCTGCCATTTCATATTTTTGAAATACACACCCCTCATAATGCATGGCTCTTGGTCCACATATTGCTTTCTTTTATGCCGCTTTCTACGCTTGATTTCCTTGCCTGAAATCATGTGGAAAAAGACAAAAAAAAAAAAATCTTGTGGTCAGCCATAGAGTCAATTGCCAAGTTTAACACAAGGGGATTAAGGTGATTGAAACTGAAAAACATGGCGATAAATAGATTCTGTACATGAAAAAAGATCACATGAAAGAAGGAAATAAACAATAAATGTGAACAGAGTCTTTATGAGATAAGACAAATGCCCTGGTGGATCTATAATAGAAAGTCATCAAACACTCGGATTACCTATTAAGGGAATTCTAAAATGTCATATACCATGTAGTAAGAAATATTGTAAACATCTCGTCATTGAGTGGGCATTATGCAACTATGCAAATGATAATAATACAGTGTAAGAATTAAGTATGAACCTGGGTAGTACTGGGTTCTCTCTTCCTTCAAGGAGTCCGTACCATTTGGGGAATCCTCAAGCACGTTAGAAATCTTTGCGTGCAATAAAAAAAAGGTGATTTCATTAAATAAAGGCATTTGTCAAGCTTTCAGCAGCATTTCAAGCTGACTGCAGGTACTACAGAATGTCACTCAAAAGGTCATCAGAAGGCCTAAAGGAGAGCAGGATATAACACGATCTGGAAACATTAAACAGTTATTTGTGACCATACCAATCTAAGATGATCAATGAACTTCAAAACATAGAAATTTCCAGATGATGGCCATGTTACATGTGGTGTTAACCCAACAGAAAATATAATAACGAAGAGTTCTGCAACCGTGGCCAAAATTATGACAGCGAAACATGGACACTGAAGCACCATCAGGAACAGAAAAATATGAAAGATTATTAGCACTAAAGTGAAGGAGGCACCTAGTAACTTATGATCTCAATTTCATTCAAACTATAACAAAGCCTTTTAATCCTGAGCAAGTCGTGCTAACTAGTACTAAACAAAAAAAAAAAAGAAATGGTGAACCATAGTTCCTACAGACAGCTCAACCCCTATATCCCAGGCTATGACTTATGGCATTGCCTTCGATGAGTCTATATCAGATCATCAGATGGATTCAGACAGCTTTTTTTTTTTTTTAATAATGACACAGCATATATTGGAATCAGAAACATACGAAGGGCAGAGGATGCACACTGAATGGCTTCACATTGGAGTGCACAGGTTCCACATTCTCAATTGGCTTTGGAAGATCAACTGGCAATGAACCTTTTCCTGAAACAAAAGCTATAGTGATGAGTTTATTAAAAAAAGGAAAGTAAGACACCCTGATCTTGATACGCAGATGATATGAGCTCACATCAGGAATATCATAACATTTAATATGGCCTTTTGGAAGATCTATATGCCTAGTTTGAAATAAAATTTTCATTTATGTTTATTTTAAAAATATGATATAAATGCAAAAGAAAAGTTATACAATGTAATCCTCCGATGACGTAATTATGTATCAAGAGTGGCTAAAGAGCCTCATAAATAGAAGCTCTGCTCTCAAATCTTTGGGAAAAAGTGGGTTTGTAACAAACAGCTTGAACAATAGCAAAATCACCAATCTAGTCCCTGTTCTACGATGCAAAGTTAAGAAAATGCATGCTTCCCACCAAATTTATGTGCGCTTCGAATTCTGGTACTGGAAGCAATTAATTTGCGACCTCACAAGAACACATGATCTTCGAGCTTCCCAATAAAACATTACTTCCTCCGTTTCATAATCTGAGCATTTCTAGCATTTGAAATTCAAACCAAGGATGAAGATAAAAGACCGCCCAGCGGATTTTGTAGCCGTAAATGCACAGCAGCATTGAACTTGACTTTTTGAATGGCACAGGAAGAAAGCAACAAGACCAGGGGAGATGAAGAGATAAGGTTTTAGCTATTATTGGGAGTGACATGCAAGAATGGGTGGAGAAATAATGAATGTGGGCCCACTTGACTCTAAATGCTTAGAATTTGAGGCAAATGTTGAATCTCTCAAATGCTAAGATTGTGAAACCGAGGGAGTATAGGATTAAGCTAGCTACTACTAACAGATATGTGCGGAGCAGGGAGCAATGCCATTCACTGGATGAAATTCAAAGATAATAACACAAAGTCTGTCAGAAAATTAACTAAAATAAATGCAGAGCAAAATTTTTTAGATAATGGAAAAAATTCTCAAGCCTCTACAGTAAATACAGAACGATATGCAAGATCCTGAAAGGTTCTATTTCAAAAGCCAAACCGGAATTGCATTAAAAGAATTTTCTGAACAACTTGACATCACGACAAAAACTGCCAAGGTACTAAAATTTGTCTCTTACCTGAACAAAGCCCCAACAGTCGACGCCTCCTCAAGCTAACCATAGTTGAAATGCCACCTGCAAAAGAGTCAGAACTATAAGGCGATAGCATATGAATTGTACTAAAATACACAACATTTGAAAAAACCGAAAGAATTATTGAAAGCATTCAAGGTGTTCTGGTGATTCTAACTGTTACATGTGGGAACACACAATAACAATACGAGTGTCATTTAAGTCCTTTTCTATCAAACATAGCTATTTCTTTTTTTTCAACTCAATCATAGCTATTTCTGGAGTACGAACGATAATATCATACACGTTATTCCAAGAATCAAAAACAATTATAGAAAACTACTACCTCTGTCCCATAAAAAGTGTATTCCTGAGTTTGGTTGACTGTGTTTCTTTCTTCTCTTTGACTAAGAATTTATATAAATTCGATAAACTTTAATAGCATAAAATTTATATCTTTAGATTCACCATGAAAAATATTTTCATAATATATAATTTATGTGTCCATAAAGTTTATCAAGTTTTAAAAAAATCATTGGTCAAAGAGAAGAACAAAGCACAGTCAAACAAACCTAGAAATCGACTTTTTATGGGACGGAGGGAGTATTAAAATAATTATGTAGACATCAAGATTAAGAATGGTCACATCAGTACAAATATTTTTTATGATGGTTGAACATATAAAGAACATAGATATCAATATTTAATAAAAGGTCAAACTAGCATATAGTATTTGTTTGCCATCTTCTTAAACTATGCATCTACAAAGGAGAAACTAAACCAAAGTTTCATGGCTAATATACGTGCCATGAAAATAGGAAGGTCAAACAGCCTTTTGAGGAAGTTCAGGTCTAATAAATTAAAGAAAAAGGTAAAGATAAAAGAAAGATGACATATTTATTATTTGAACTGGAAGATGATACAAGCCATCCAGCTAATTTAGAATATCACATTATTCATATTTCAGAATTCGACCATCTTAACAAATGGGGGCTGAAGGCCACCCATCGTACATCTATAATGTATATATAAAAGGAAAAATATAAAATAAAAGCATATGGATTATCACAGTCCCTCGGCATAAAAAGATCACCAACATGTATTCATAAGGACGGAAGGCCCACAACTTCCATTGGTTCATTCTAGTACTCCATATACACCGAATCAGACCCGACCGGACGAGGAATTTTTACAAGATGCCAATTTCCTACCAATCAAACTGCATATCTGACATATACCACTTCTATTACGTGGAAGCACTCGTCAGGATCATGTAAAGCTCAATGGGAGCCCAAATGAATAAGTAGTCCCCCAAAAATGCAACAATGTACTTGTCACTGACACCAGTTAGCACAACTGTCTAGACACTACGGGGCCTACAGAATCACGGTACACGTCCCAGAGTTAACTTTTGTATAAAAAAATCTTTAAAAAAACTCTTGTATAAAGGGGCTTCCTTTATTTATATTATTATAGTTATAGCTTTCTATAGTATTCCACAAAACGCAGTTCGATAAATATCACCTTATCCGTCAATGGAACTCCGACTATTCGCACAGCTAACGATTACTACAGATTCCTAACTCAAGGGAATTACAAATCCTACACCATCTGAAGTTGAACCAAGAACTAACAAAATAACTAAGGATTGCTTCTAAAAGCCCTACAGGATCAATTCTCATCATAGCAACCGATATGTTATAAAGCGAATCAATCACAGGCACAAATAGGTGGGTGGCGAGCCGCCTCACCCAACAGCCCCTCAGCCACCAAACCTCCGCCACCCCGACGTGCGATGAACCAACCAAGCAATCGGAAGAACATCCCCAGGAACGCAGAATTCCCCGTACGTCCCGTCCCCAACCACCGCCACCTTACAATCAATCCGCCGCGACGAGAACACAGCCCGCGAATCACACATAGCGCAGCGGAAGCAGTCGCCGGCTCGACAAAGGACGGCGCGGTACTCGAGAACGGCCGTCAAAAGCGCCGGCGCCGGCGCGCCGGCCGGAATTCTGGTACCGCGAGAGAACACGCCCCGGAAAATCAACCTTCAATGCGGCGCGACGTCCAAGAGAACCGCAAAGACGTATACTAGGTAGCAGCGAGGAGGCACGTACCGGCGGGGCCGGCCGGCGGCGTTCGGCAGCGGAGCGCGGCGACGAGACGGCAGGGGAGGAAAAGAAGTTGGTAGCAGAAGTTGGCGAGGGATACAAAGAGGGTGGCTCACATACATCTACTACCACCTTTGTTTCTCTCTCTGGCCTCTCTCTCTCTCTCCCCCCCTCCGGCGACGACTCTTATCTCTCTCTCTCTCTGTATCTCCACTTTCTCTCTCCACATTCTCTCTCCACATCTCCTCCCGTTAATTGCTTGGTGCGGGCTGGCGATCTCCTTCCGTTTCTCCATTGATTTGTTAAATCGATTTTTATTTTTTGTGAAGAGGATTGGTGACGTCTCGCCGTGGCGGGGCGGCATCGACCTCGGGTTCGTTTCGCGTTGGCTGCTGGTGGCGCGCTGGCAATTGACGGGTTTGCCCCCGGCGGCGGCGGGAGAACGACCTGTTGGCTGCAACCGTGGACTTTTCAAGCTCAAGGTAGACGCTGACAGGGTCTTCCACTCCGTAACGCATCTCCAATAAAAAACTGCGTAGGTGCCAATTGGCATGCTGCAAATTATATTTAAAATTGAATGGATTTAACAGAAACTAATGGTTTGAGCTATCCTAAAATAAGTTTATTTTAAAAATTAGTCAAACTTGTCATTTAACAATGATTTATATAAATTCGATCAACTTAAACTACTCTATTGTTTTGTGATGAATAAAAAATATAAGTATAATGTTGTTAAAGTTAATTAAATTTATAAAAGATAAAATTGAACTTATTTTAAAATAGAAAGAGTACACTTCAGAAAAATGCCATAAAAATCATGTCACTTGTTGGTGGATTTTAATTTGCAAATCAAACTGCATGTGGCACATTGAATTCATCTATACAAATTACGGGTCGCTTCCGCAGCCCCAAGTCTTGATCATTCACGCCTAATTTCACGCAGTATGTTGAATTTGCATCTACGAAATGCAAATCATAGTTCCTGGTACTCACATGCTTCTAACGACTTGTGTGCTCCACTGTATCTGCGTCAGCAGTAGTGGTACTTGGTTAACACCCAAAAAAAATTCTAACTTAACGATAAGCTAATATTATTGTTGTCGGCGTCACGGGTACAATACGAAAAACGATCAAAGGGTATGTGTCTTCGTATTCGATGTGACTTAATCTACGAAAAACTCAAAAGAGATTTTTACTTAGTTCGGATCACCTCAAACGGTATAATACCCTACGTGCAGAGCAGTTTATCTCGATGAGAAAGTAAAAAGGGTCGGATTCTCTTTTCGAAAGAGAATCCGGCACCTAGATCGTGGGTGTTCGATGCACGTATTCGTGGGGTTGTGCGTGTAGACGGTTACGCGTAAGAGCTCTGTGTTTTAGTTTTTCTGTGTTCGTAATCCTTTTTCTATCGCTCTTCGGACCCTTTTATATAGACCATGTTTAGTACAGTTGGAACTTAATAAAAAAGTAGCTTATTTTTTCAGCCGGTGAAAAGCAGCTGAAAAATAAGCTGCTGTTTAGTTCATTCTGAAAAGCTGCTGAACTAATAAGCTGCAAAATAAGTTTGCTGTTTGACATAGCTTCAGCTTATTTCTATAAATAAGCTAAAAATAAGCTGTGACAAACAAGGCCATAGAGCGGTTCGAGGTTACAAGATAATGGGTCGTACGCGATCCTGCTGTCTTGCTGACAGGTAGTTCCTCTACTGTCGTTGCCATCATTCATCCCGCTCACGTAAGTGCGTGACCCGATGCGTCGCACATCGCGTCGGGCACTGTAGCGTTAGTTCGGCACTGTAGCGTCAGTCACAGTGCCACTGGGTCATGTCTGTCGCCGGGTCATGTCCGCTGACTCCTGCGGGTCGTCTAGTACTGTAGTTTCAGCTGAAGTGTCGTCGTGGTGAACCCATCCTGTCTCGTCAGAACGGTTGGCGATTGGTCACCGGAGTAAATACGAAGTTACGCCGTACCTACTCCAGGGTCGGTTCCCGAGAGTCAGCCTTCGGAGGTCAGCGTCTCCGTGTGTGCGCGGCTAAGACAACTCTCGTAGATGGTTGCTTTGGAGGTCAGACTGCGCGTTCGTGCGCCGTCGTTCGACCCCTAAACCCCTCAGGATCTTGATCCACGTGTGCGAGTACGGATCGTAAAGTATTCGGGTATGTGATCCCGACAATTATCCTAACATAATAGATTATAAACTACTCCCTCCATATTTCTATTTGTTAAAAATATGAAGGCAGGAGGAGTTACATGATGTTATGTGTAGAGTGGTGTTTGCGCTATTTAACCGGACACCTAATACGTTAATTTGTGTTGTATAGTTTGCATTGGTACGTACGGTCCACTCTTTACCAACAAAACTAGCCGTGTCATTCTCTCGCTCAAAAAAAAAAAAAAAAGACTAGCCATCCTTGCTTGCAATTTCTCAACATCAGCAGTGCCTTTGGTGGTACTCCATGAGTCCTATCGCAAAACAAGGTCGTCAAGAAATGAACCCCACAAGGAGCCTGACACGTCGCGATGTCAGGCTCTAATCAGCATTAATAATTTAAGTGAGGCAGTTATGCAGCGCAGAAAGAAAATCATGCTGGTGTTCTCGGAGTCATTGCACGTCAAGTGGCTGTCAACCATTGACATGAAACGGGTGGATTAGCTAGTAAGTACCACACTTAATCAAACCGTATAAAGATGAAAAAAACTAAAATTTTACTTTTCTGAAACATAAACGTTGTAAGTAAGAGAGATGCTATAGCGCTTGAAAGGTAGTCGAGATACTTTCACCTCTTCGATTAATCTCAGCCGTTGATTTTTAAAAATTATTACCAGACTCACTATTTTTAAGTATCGGATTCACTATTTTAATACATTTAACTAGATATTTTTCTATTTTTAACCGTTTGAACTGACCACTGTGGTTAAAAATGATACTCCAACCATTGTAAATCCATCCTTCACTTATTTTACCACCCGGCTCCTTGAACATCAATAGGATTGCCACACCACGATATCATTTGTCTCCAGGACCCTTGTACGATTAAAATTTACGCAAGTGGCATCAATACTTCTGTTGTCGTATGTTTTTTTTCATTTTTAACACTCCACTTGAGCCACCTTGACTTCATGAGCATCTATGTCAAGGGATGCATGAAATTCGTATAGACAATCCAAAATATATTTAAATTTTAATATAGTCAGGGGTTCGCTTTTCTACCTCTCATTGGTACCTCAAAAATTGGATTGAAAGCTGCTTGCCTCGTTCCGTCTTGTTAGACAGACGTGACATAGGTGACCGTGGGCGGATAAAAACGCAGCGCCAAGACGGAGCAAGCAAAGGGGGTTAGAATGGTAAATTAAGCTGGTGATCGGCTGATAGCTCATCCCGGCGGACGGCCGGAACGCGCCGAGGAGGGTGGGGATTCTGGTGGCGACGGGACGCCGACAGATTTTGTTTTCAGCCACCGCAGCGACGCGTCTCCCTCCGCGATGAATCTGGCTTTTCTACTCCCTTCGTCTCCTTCTATATATTGTGTCTTAATTCTTTGTCGATCGGAAATTGTAAATATATTGGGACAGATTCGAGAGCTTTCTTTAGTTTTTTCCTTCTTTTTGATTTATGTAAATTGTAACGTAAATTGGGTGCTACATTTTAGTGTCTAATATACAAGATGTACTAGAAACTCTTTTGTTTGGGATCATCCTCCCCATTCTTGCTGCAAAGTTTGCAGTGAGATTGTAATCACCATGACTAATGAAGAAATTTTTTTGTTTCTCCTAAAAAAAGAATACAATATAAAATATTTTTAATAAAAAATCAACACATCATAGGAGAAAGACACCGGATGACATAAACCATATTACGCTGCAATTAAGGCCATCTTTGTTTGCACTACAAATTTTGAGATTCAGCTTTTAAGTAGTGGTAGTAAAAAAAAAACAGATAGCTTTTGTTCCAGATTTCACTAAGTTGAACTATCCAAATCTAAAATCTCACAATCTTTTCTCTTCAAGCTTTTGCTAGATTTTGTTTCACAACCCATAATCTCTAAGTACACAATCTCATAATTTATTCATTTGTTTCAATTTTTGTGCCACAACTTTTCACAATTTAAATTTTGTATAAATTTTCACGATCCATTATATTATCATAATTCTAGTGATAACAAATAGACCCTAAAACGCACTTCTCTCTAATTTGCAGGGATCAAAATCACAAGATAGTGTGTACGCATATGACATCACAGCTTGTTTCACCTCGTGGATTTGAATTGGATGGATTGGTAGAAATCAAATAACTGTTGAATTGCTATACATAGCAATTAAATAAATTATTTATTGCTACTGGGATTGAAGGCATATTTATTGGTCGGCGTTGTAGCTTGTCTCATAAATTACTGTTTACCCGGCACAAGTGTAAGGATAGGGGATTTGGATTCCTCTTCACATGTCCTTGAGATGCCATAATACTTCATAAAACCTTCTGTTATACTCTCTCCGTTTCAAAAAATATTAAGTATTTTTAGATTTAGGGTATTTAAATTTGATAATTAATAAAGAAAAATTGATGATACTTTATTATATATAAATTATGCTATTAGATTTGTCATGAAACAAATTTTCATAAAAAATAGCTTTTTATATTATAAATTATTTAATATTATATATATTATTAGTTAAAATTTACAAAATTTGACTTTGACTAAAGGTAGAAATGTTTATACTACAAATTGGAATGGAGGTAGCAGATTGTTATTAGACCTCAACTTAGCATATCTCACATTTTAAATTGATTCGCCTTCAGTCAACTCAAACCTGGTTCCCCAAACGACGAGCTCCTAATGAAGCGGCGGGAACCCATTTCCTCATCAGAAGAGACATTGACATGGTTTAAAAAAAAAAAGAGAAGCACGTCTTCCATGTTTTTACTCCCTTCATCCAGAAATATATGGTTAGTCAAAGTCAAATTAACTTTGATCAATAATATTTAAAAATTTAAATAACTTCTAATATAAAGAGTTATATATTATAAAAGTTTGTTTCACGAAAAATTGAGTAATATAATTCTTATATGATAAATATCATTACTTTTTTATTATTAATGATTTAAAATTTAAGATATTTGATTTTAATTAAATAAAAAATACTTATATTTATGAACAGAATTAAGTAACAGATGGAGATGGAGATGACATGTACACGGACATAATTTTAAGAGATCTATTGGAGATGCTCTACTAAAGCTGCAGGATACAGCGCATGGACCTGCCACAGAAGATCCGGAACCCAAATCCAATGCAGGCGACGACTGTGCCCTCCCACCGGCCGCCGGCGCGGTACCAGAATTCCGGCCACCGCGCACCCGCACCCGCACCCAGCGGTGGATCAGTCGGCGACATTCCCATCGGGTCCAGTGGTTTACCGCCCAAACCAACACCGGATCTCCGGCTACTGACAGGTGGGGACAGAAGTAGAGTGCCGGTCCTAGTCAATCTGGTACGCGGCCACGAGCCCCCGCCCCCACACTTGGATTACCAAGCACGTAAAGATATGTATCACTGACACTTGGGTCTCCAGATTTCGTGGCCCACACAGCAGTCGGACGATGCGAAGCTGTCGGCGACACGATTAGCCCTGCCAATCTAATCTTTCCCAAACACTAGTCTTATTCCCCGGTTAATTAAATCCGCGGCTCTCTCCCTTCTTCCCCACACGGCCGTCACTGCACAGTGAGCACTGCTCTCTCTCTCTCTCTCTCTCTC
>BCLH01002608.1:3558-14074 GCA_001602315.1 Zoysia pacifica
GCTGTAGCTCACCGGCCGCGCAGTGCTTAGGGTTAGGTTTTTGGAGAGAAACGAGAGAGAAAGAGGAATGGCGTCTGAATTTGAGGCCTTCGACTGGATATTGAGGAGGGAGGGGTACTATTGTTTATCCTATTATTTTTTCTTTTTTTTTTTGCTCCAAAATCTTTCACAGCTAACGGTGGACAAAACAGGACCTAACGGTGAGCTCGTTTTCGAAAAAGTGGACCGATTTTACAAAGTTTAGAAAAGTGAACCGATTCTAGAATTAAGGCTCAAAACAGAACCTCTTTTGTAATTGCCCTTATGTATAACACCATACATATGACCACCAGCCAGTGGGTTACTATGTAAATAACGCGGAATCAATCGCAGTGTTATGGTAAGGTTTTATCTCTCGTTAGAAGACAAAATCAACTACCATTAACATGAGAATGCTTGCTGGTCTAAAAAAAACATGAGACTAATTGTCTATAACAAAATGATCAGCTTTATATTCTCTGTGCATGCAAAGATAGAAAGAGGTACTCCCTCTCTTCTTTAATTGTTGTTGCCGTTGACTTCTAATCTCAACTATTTGTCTTATTCAAAAAATAAATTCAAATGTATAAAATTATAAGATGTGATTAAAATATTTTTAGTAATAAAGTAAATTATAATAAAAATATAATATTAATCAAACTTTTTTAAATAAAATAAATAGTCAAAGTTAAAATTAAAAGTCAACGGTAACAACAATAAGAAAATAGAGAAAATAAAAAGAAGTCTGCACCCGCAAGCACGAGGGTGGAAATTCACCAGAAATCTTCGCTGACGCTCGCGTCAATTTGAAATTGTCTAACGCGATCCCGCATGGCTCCCACATCTATTTCCTCATGGGCCTTACTTTTGTAATGGGCCGTGGCCAGTCTATTTCCTCTCTTTATTCACAGTCGGTCTAAGATTTTTTTTTTTACATTTTCCTTATTTTTTATTTTTACCTTTCCAATTTTTATCTTTATTTTTATTTATTTAAAATTTTATTCTTTATTTTTATTTCTTTTACTTTTATTTTTTTCTTTATTTATATTTTTTATTTTCTTTTTTCCCATTTTAGTGCGCTCACAAAGCATCCATCGAATATTTAAAAATTTAATTTTTATTATTAGAACAATTAATTAGTATTGACAAAATTGATTTTTACTATTGGAATAATTTATTTTGTTTGTAGAATAGTTTATTTTTTGTTACTTAGATGTTTTCACTATTGAAACAATTGACTTTTACTGCTAGAATAATATACTTTTACTGCTGAAACAATAGATTTTTATTGTTGAAACAATTTATCATTATCATTGGAACAATTGAATCTTACTAGTAAAATATTTGTTCATTAAGACTGAACATTCACAAAAAATTGAATTTTAAATTTATTTTTAAAAAAATATATATTCATGTGTAATATTATTTTTTATTAATGCTAAAAAATATGATGTGTCAAACAAATTCTAAAAAAATTAATATTTTAGAAAAAAAACAATTCAAAATTTAGAATATAAACTAACTCTATTAAAATGGTTGTGAGCGTTGCACGATGGTGACTTGACACCCACGAGCACGGAGCACTCGGGCAGTTGTATCATGTGGCCTTCTTATAAATGCAGCCTATGAACAGTATGTGTCAGAAAGCCCTGCGTCACTTTAAAGTCAGGCAACAGGATCTAGAATTCACTGGACCACAACCCCTTCGCCCAGCACGGTGAGGTGAGCCAGCACGCATTTTCTCCTTTTACTCTTATTTTATATAACTTCTACTAGATAGAGCTGAGCTTTATATTTAAATTGGTCTCTCTTCCATTAAATAAGCAATATGGCACTAAAGATTCTCACTAGATGCATGTATGAGTGGGTCTTTTGATACATATTGAAATTATTATTTGAACTTAGATCAAATCTTTTAACATTTTATTATATTTAACAACACTCTGTTATATTTAGCATAGTAATAAATTTAGCACCAATTTTATTGAGTGTACTCCCTTCATCCAAATATACTGGCATCCCTAGCGTCCCGAGACAAAACAACACAAGAACAAAAAAAAGACACTGCTGCCCTCATTAATCATAGCATCGCCCGGGCGGCGCTTTTCTTCTGGCAGATGCCGGAGGATACGGCCAGCTACTCGCGGTGGGGGGTGCCGCTCTTCTCCGCGCGCTGGTTATCCATCCTCGGCGCCGTCGCTCACCGCTGCCATCGCCGCGCACTGATCCGGGCTCGCCCACCGTTGTCGCCGATGCCCAACGCCACCGCCGCCAAGGCTTTCGCCGACTCTACCGCGAGGCCGCCGCGCTTCGGCACAACCGTCGCCGCCGTAAATCCCGCCTCCCCCTGCTCCCCCCTTCTGCCCTCTCCGGCGCCCTGCCTCCCACGAGCAGCGAATGCTTCATCGATGTCCAGCGAGTAGTGAATTCTGCCTCTCCGACGAGCCCAACGTGGCGTTGTGGGCGAGTGGGGTGGGCAGCGCCTCCCGCTACTCCGTCGATGTCCAACACCTTCGAGCGCCACCCATTTCTCCGTATTCTTCCTCATCTGTTTTCTGTACCAAGGTTGGGGGAGGGTGGTGAAAGCAAAAAATGCTCGATGAGTCCAACGATGGACAATCGCGAGAGGCTTCGAATGCTAGTATTGATGGACAAAGGAAGTAGCAGACATAAGTGTGCATGTACGATATGTGTATACGAATACAAACAGACTCTTGGTTTCAATAAAAGTGAGCCCTGTGTCGCGAAAATTGTTGGCGATAATATCGTCCAAGCGTTGCGCCATCTCCCCGGTCATGTGGTTCTTCCAGTCGCCGGCTATTCCTTTCCCAAACAGTGCTTCACGTGGGAACTTGTAGTGTGGTCATGGCCATAACCAGAAGCCTTTGTAGCAGCGTGGCTCTAAGAAGCCAGTAGTTTTGCTTGGAAACGTAGAGAACTGCTAGTCATATATATACTCATATCCTCTTCTCTAGGCTGCTTCGGCGCCGGATCTGGAAGTCCAGACCTCACATCCTCAAAGGGGATAGGACCTGCTGAAACCGGAGGACTGTGTGTGTCGGTGGCCATATGGATTGGCATAGCAGATACACGAATGCAATGTGGATGTATTTCTGTATGGTATAGCTGAGCGAGTATATATAAGCTTATTTCTTTGCTCGTTTTCCCATCCTTATCCTAGGATCAGGACCAGAAAGGACATTGGGCCATTGGCCAACCACCATTGACGGCCACCATAAGGGGATCTAATGAGAGAGATATTACAATATTTAGAGTTAATCACAACTGTCTATTTAATCAGATCAAATAATAAAAATTAGAGATGTATCTAGTCAAAAGTATCAAAATAGTAGATTTGATATCAAAAATAGTAAACTTAGTACTAATTTTTAAAAATTAATGGCTGAGATTAATTGAGAAGAGGGAGGTATGATAGGATTTGAAGTGTTCGATATTTCAGTAAGGTGATAACTATCGATTTAGTGGAGTCGACCTTCACGATCCGATTATAAACGAATATGTTGTGTGTGTTTTAGCAATCGCAAAACCAACTCCAAATGGTTATTGACCGTGCTAGACAACAAGATCAACCTGATCACGAAGATCAATTTCTGCAAGCAATCGAAAAACAAACAAAAACAAGACGTGACAAAACAGAAATCTCTCACAATATAGGGTTTTCAAAGCTATTTAACAGGTAGTCGTTAGACACAACTAAAGATCAAAAAATTTGCATAAGAGCTAAACTATAACAAAAGAAAACACAAGTCTTTTTGATGATGGCTGGAACCTTTAAATAAGGAGAAGGACGATCAGGGGGTGTTGGGGTCGTCTTCAAACCCTAAGACGCGCCTTTAATGGGCTCAACTTGATACACGGGCCATCGGCCCAAATTGGAGTGATGCAGCACTTTCTAAATTAAAACGACAATTGTCGCTAACTCGGATGTGATATGAAGGTGATGTTGGATCTATCCGAAAGTAGACTTGATAAGCTTTTCAGAATGTACTTAAATACCAAATTTGATTCCATATGAAGTCATGGCTTTTGTTGCAAGTTTGTACTGTTTTGCAGTCTGAATCCTCTATATGTGAATATTTTCATTGACGTTCTCATCAGAGAATATGATATCCACATCATCTATACCCACTTGAATTAGAATTGTCCTCAACTCAAGTTCAGAATATAAAAATGGCACTCTAATATGCTCTTGAAAAATCATAAAAGGTAGAGGCCATGAAGGTATATATATGGTCTCATCATTCTTTCTCACTTAATTTAGAGTCGTCCTCGACTCAAATACAGATTCAAAACTAGCTATATCACCATGCCTTGTACAAATCTCAAAAGGTGAAGGCCACAAGGGTATGTATGTGACCTCATTATCCTTCTTCACTTCATTTGGAACCGTCACTCCACCATACACTCCAAAAATCATAAGGGTGGTGGCCATAAGAGTATTCTGAAGCGGTCAAGTAGTGCCACAAAGATCTCATCATTCTCCCATTCTTTACAGCTAGCCATCCTCTGCTTATCCAATGGTCGAAACAATTTCTTGCTGTCATATTGAAACAGGGGATGAGCACGTAGCTTGACCATAACAGCAACTTCTCCTTTTTCATGAGCTGTTCCTGTTGATAAATCATAAAAGTAGAAAAACTTTGCAAAGCATTGTTAGTGTTAGTGCATGCTATTGTTTGATCCTGTTTTTGCATTTTAAAAGAGTATTTCATATTAGTACAAATGACTATTTTAGATACTAAGAAATCTCCAATGTCATCGTATTTGTCAATAGCATAAAAAACACAATTGCTAAAATGTTACGAATTACAATTCTAAAATAATCTCTTCTCTAAAGAATTCAGATTACAAGGAGCATCAAATTCAATATAACCTAAAGAAGTTAAAGAAGATATGAGCTCTAACTTTGCATCATTTAAATCAGCGCAATAAAAATGCTTATTCTCCACATGTGTGTACTCAAGAACAACATTTTCTATTCCATACAGTAGTTGTGTTTTCGAGATGAACAAAACTTGGTCACATAACTTGATGTAATCATAGAACAAATATGCACTACGAAACAAAGCATAAGTCTTGGGAGGCTCAACTAAGCTTTACAGAACACTAGGATTAACATTGGGCAATTGCAGTTCAACACAAACAGCATGAGAAGATCGAGATGTGGTGAGGGACTCACAGTGTGTTTCATTTTTTTTACTCTCCTAAAATATAGTAGGCAGCACACAATCATCATTATCCATTATCTCATCAACTAGCATAACGTCTTTTTTAGTCTTTTTCTCACTCTCCTGCACGATGTTAGGCATAGAATAAGAAACAGAAAAGTGCTCTCTATCTAGTTGTGCTGTTTTAATAAGAGAGAAAGTATCACACAACTCTTTTTTATCATATTTCTCTTGTGACAAAGGCACATCAGCAATACATTTCACAATTTTCTGATGGTGATTGTTCATGTTTGTATTTTTAGACGATAAAAGCTGATTTTCAGCAATACAAGCAAGCAAATACAGGTGTGAGAGTGAGTAGTAAGTTTTAGAGATGAGCAAAATTTGGATTTCAGAATTGAGACCATTCATAAACCTATTAATTTTATCTTCCTAGCATTTATCTAATCCAAAATTGAGACCATTCATAAACCTATTAATTTTATCTTCCCAGCATTTATCTAAGCCACCAAAAATGACACAAACCTTAAAGTCATGAAAGTATTCTTTAACAGTTATACTATTCTGCTTCAAGTTGTTTAATTTGACACGTAAATGATCAGCATAAAATGCAGGAATAAAGACATCTCTAAAATGACATTTGAAGTCTTTTCAAGATTCTAGAACTTTATTGTGCCTACAAATGTATTTCCATTCAAGCAAAGCACTTTCAGTCAAAACACTCGAGGCAATGTAAATTTTTTCCTTTTCAATAAGTCATGTGCATCAAATTCTTTATCTATATTTAGTTTCCAATCAATGTATGCATGAGAATCAAATTTCCCTATAAAAGAAGGTATTGACGAACTGATGACTTGCAAAATATCATTCTTTACCTTATGTTGAAGCATCTGCACATCTTAGTGAGGGTGTAAACTAACAGCTCTCTTTTTTTTGATTGTGCCTATCATGGTTAGTAAATAGCAAAACAAATTGACAACGAGCTAAGTTTTGTCCAACTCGGTTTCTCTCGAGCTTGCTCAACCAAGTTCTTACAGGTTTTTACCAAACCAGCAGGGGTGATTTGCAATCAATGATGTCAACCTGCAAAGATTGGTGGAGCAATTGTCAGGGACACAAAACCTGTTTGTTGTAGTAATTTGTGGAGTTTGGACAGTTTCAATTTGTAGCAAAGATTAGCACAATCAAATCAGCAAATGCAAAGTTAAATAAGTGTTTAACAACAATATGGTGCTGGTTTTAGGCTAAACCCTACTAGAGACGCGAGCCTAGACATAAAGATAGTCCAACAAATGATACAAAAGGCTCAGGACAGTAGCAACTAAAACACGCAGCACTTCTCCCTTTTTTTCAATTCTTTGACTTTTTTTTTCTACAACTTCTCTCTTTTTTCCTTTTATTTTCTTTTCTTTTTCTCTCTCTGTTTTTTTATGGAATGAAAATAGGGATGAACAAAAGTGCAGCTAGCAGATAGCAGATAGGATATCACATATCTCTTTTGCGATTGCGACACGCTCGGATGGTATTTTATGGCAAGTGTGGATCCGTTGGAAAGATAACACGGAGATCTTTTCAGGTTGTATAAAAATGTGCCAAACAGACAATAGATCGCGGAGATATGGTTGTTTTTTTCCGCACCAAAATCTGGTAACCGAATATGTTATTTGCAATAAACTCAGATCTAGATTGATTTCTTCCTTCTATTGTAGATATGAGCCAGGAACGTTATAAGAACTCGAAACTCTAATGGATTAAACGCAAAGACCAGCAACACGACACGATGATGCAACCACAAATTCAACAACGCAAATTACTGAAAATAGTGATACACAGGCTCAAAGGGTATATGATAGCGGAATGATTCAATATTTTTTTATGGCTTTTATGTGAACAGTGGAAAAATGAATGAAACAATAAACGAGATGAGATAAATCTCATCGAGCAACCTGAGAAGCTGATACCACTTGATAGGATTTGAGGAGCTCGATCTTTCGGTGAGGTGATAACTATCGATTTAGTAGAGTCGACTCTCACGATCCGACTATAAACGAACAAGTCGTGTGCGCCTTAGTAATCGCAGAACCAACTCCGAATGGTTATTGACCGTACTAGACAGCAAGATCAACCTGATCATGAAGATCAATTCCTGTAAGCAATCAAAGAACAAGCAAAAACAAGATGTGACAAACTAGGAATCTCTCATAATATAGAGTTTTTAAAGCTGTCTAACAAGTGGACACAACTAAAGATTAAAAAGTTTGCTTAAGAGCTAAACTATAACAAAAAAAACCCAAGTCTTTTTGGTGGTGGCTGAAACCTTTAAATAGGGAGGAGGACGACCAGAGGGTGCTGGGGTCGTCTTCAAACCCTAGAACGTGCCCTTAATAGGCTCAACTTGATATACGAGACATCGACTCAAGTTGGGATGATGCAACACCTTCTGAATTAGAACGATAATTGCCGCTGACTCGGATGTGATATGAAGATGAGGCTAGATACATTCGAAAGTAGATTTGATGAGCTTTTCAGAATGTATTTAAACACTCAAATTGGATTCTATATGAAGTCGTGACTTTTGTTACAAGTTTATACTGTTTTACAGTCCGAATTTTTCATGTGTGAATATTTTTATTAACGGCTTCATCAGAGAATATGATATCCATATCAAAGTACCTCAGGTATCTTTCAAGCACTGGAAAATCGTTCATTGATTGGTGATGAACCACTAGTTCATTTGTTTAAGCAGGTAGATGCCACCTAAAAATGGTTGAAATGAACTTCATTATTAGGAATGCAAGTGGGTAAGCAAAGCTCACATCTAATAAAAATTTTGCGAGTTTTTATAGGTAACCAATAAAATTTAAATTAGATTTGGACTGGTGGGCACACCCATTTGTGTCTCTTCGTTGTATCCCATCTTACTCCACTCAAGCCTTTTGCCAGTTACAGAACTTATCTCCATTTCTAGGGTGTCACGAGGATACCCCACTCCCTTCCTGACATTTTTCATGTATTCTAACTGTGAACGTGGGTTGAAACACTATCATGATTTACATCGATGGCCCTGTTTGGAACGCATGGAAATTTTCCAATTTTTCCTGTGAAATTCCTACTTGATTCCATCAAAATCATCAAATAGGGTCTAAGCCGTTGGATATAGGAAACAGACGGTGTGCATTCTTTTGTAGAAACGAATGTAATCCAGTTCAAGTAGTAGCCAACAGTCTAATAAAGCTTAGAACCCGCCAAATCTTCAACAAAGCATACTGCTTTGTGACATGGAAAAAGCAGTTAGTCCTTACTACTATCCCACGATATTATCGGTTTCATTTGCAACCCAACAGCATACATACATAATATTAAGTTGTCTGATAGCAATCAGCTGTAACTATTTTTTATAAGAGTCATACTAAGGTAGACAGATCCCGTTCCTTTACCTCTTACCTCCTAAGAGGTGAAACATTAAATCAATTTAAGCCGTCGAATTTTGAAAGAAAAAAAAATATGAAATATAATATCTAACTTAAAATACATGAAAAAAAGAAAAAAAAATACTAAATATACATGCAACTTTCCAAACTTGTCAAATGGATTTATTTCCAAAATTAAAGGATTTGGTTTTTAAAACTGTCGCATGCATCACTTTCTATAACTGATTCATTTCTTTCTAAAATAAATATTTTAAGAATTAATAATTACGAAAGAGCTTTTACCGAGGTAAAAAAACCATTTAATCATCCAGATCTGTATAAATAAACGGTTCATATATAATCGGTCTACCGTAAAATGTGTCTTTTATAATCACGGACGCCTGGGAGCAGTTGGTTCGATCTTAATACTGTTTAGGTTGTGACAGCAAACCGGCTTGAGGCGTCTGTCATAATAAGCTGATTTTTTTTTCAAAGCATGTCATTTTCTCTCACATCATCTGGCCCAGCTCGGTGGCCAACGGGCGGCAACACAATCAAAACTAGTTGCAGTGCTGTATAAGCAAGCACACTGCTGCACATGCATAGCGCGTTTGATTCCTGTTTCAAGATACTCATGGGCAGTAGCAGGCAAAATCTAACAGTACGCCGGATCTACCCCCTTTTCAAGTAGTATGAGCTGTCCGGGTGATTACAGTAAGCTAGCAATAATAGATAGTCTCAACAAAAAAAAAATAAAGTTACTACAGCAAGAGATTTCTTTATACGGCAGGCAGGAGTTACTCAATCCTCGTCCTCCGCGGGAATCTGAGAGAACATCAGCAGGTCCGCTGCGCTGCTCCTCCCGGCGCACTTCACGGAGAATGAAACACGGTCACGGTGGGACGCGTGCATGCTTTGAATTTGGTGGAGGTTTGGTCGGTCGGTCTGTACTCCTATCGCGTATACGGACTAAGGCCACCTTTGAAACGGAGCAAAAAAAAATTGCAGAAAATAAAATAAAATTTTGCGTTTTAAAAGTGGCCTAAACAGAAAACAAAACAGGACTCTGCTTTAGCCATCTAATTAGGCTTTACTAGCTAGACTAGATATGCTGAAATCAGCATTTTCTTGTGTTTGTGTACGTTCAGAACCATCAATTAAAATAAAAATAGTGAATCACTTTATAGAATTAAGAAAAAGATTTTTTTAGTTTCGAGCCCTTTAAGTTATTTCAAAAAATTGCTTCATATCATTAAAAAAAATAGCTCTTGAAAACAATGTTAGGTACAAGCTTTGCTAATTTTGCATTAGAATCAGTTTCGAGAGCTCTGCCAAATAAGCGCCAAGAAATCGGTGATCTTTTGGAGATCACGTGATATCATGCTGCACCACTGCCCGACATAACTATCATTACATTGGCTGATGTTGACTATAATTCATAAAATACGCAAATTTGGAACTAGAGCTGGACGTTTCAAGACATTAATTTACTTTTTTTATAGCCGCCTTCTTCCTCTATTGTAATCAACAAGATTGAACTGTATCATGATGGCCGGCGTCGCCCTGATCATTGAGACCCTTAGCCACCAGAATGAACTCCCCAAATGAATACAAGATGTAAATGCCAACTGGTTTTGATTAGATCAAGATGATGCTGCCAAAGAAGGACAGAAAAGCCGAAACGGCGAGCAATGATTACCAACTCATTGACATCTCGCCGGAGACGAACATGAGCACCGTCGACGGCATGGCCGATGACAGAAACGTGCTGGGAGATGTGGTCAACGGCGACGAAGCCAGGGGAAACTGGTTGCTGTGGTACCTCTGCGAGCGATCCGGCCCGCTGTGCGCGCCGTGGCCATCGGCCCGTTCCACCGCGGCAATCGCACTAGACCAAAT
>BCLH01002609.1:10842-31842 GCA_001602315.1 Zoysia pacifica
ATCGCGATGCAGGTGTTCCAGCAGTTCACGGGCATCAACGCGATCATGTTCTACGCGCCGGTGCTGTTCCAGACGATGGGGTTCGGGAGCAGCGGCGCGCTGCTCTCCGCCGTGGTCACCGGCGGCGTGAACGTGCTGTCCACCGTCGTGTCCATCGTGCTGGTGGACAAGGTCGGCCGCCGCAAGCTCCTCCTCGAGGCCTGCGTGCAGATGCTCCTCGCGCAGATCGCCGTCGGCGGGATCATGCTGGTGCACGTCCGGGCCGACAACAACCCGACGCGCGGGTGGGCGGTGGCCATCGTGGTGCTCATCTGCGTCTACGTGTCGAGCTTCGCGTGGTCGTGGGGCCCGCTCGGGTGGCTGATCCCGTCGGAGACGTTCCCGCTGGAGACGCGCGCGGCGGGGTTCTCGTGCGCTGTCAGCTCCAACATGCTCTTCACCTTCCTCATCGCGCAGGCGTTCCTGTCCATGATGTGCAGGATGCGGGCCTTCATCTTCTTCTTCTTCGCCGCGTGGATCGTCCTCATGGGCGCGTTCGTGCTCGCGCTGCTGCCCGAGACCAAGGGCGTGCCCATCGACGAGATGGCCGACAGGGTCTGGCGACGCCACTGGTTCTGGAAGAGGTGCTTCGGCGACGCCGACGACGCCAGGATCAACAACTGCTAGCTGGCCGTTTCTTAATTAGCCTGAACAAAGGGATCCTGAACAAAGATGCACGAAGCAATTTCTTCTTTAATGAATTATTATCCTGTTATTACGGTTATAATCCAACTAATGATGATGATGGTGACGATAATGTGTACTGAATCGAGTTTGCATAACATATATAAAAAAACTTTGTTTCCAATAATTATCTTCTGGTTCGTATACAGAAACTTTGGGCCTATTGTTAAGAGTATGTGCTTTTTCTTATATGATGCTCAATAGCAATAGCAGAATAGTAGTTGATTTACATAAGGAATTCTTTTATGTAACCTGATTAAAAATAGTGGAGAACACCGTGACATTTCTAAACGTTCGCTGAAGTTATGTAGCTTTGTGATACTCGTAGCATTAAATCTATAGTTTTGTGATACAGCTGTTTAAACTTGTAGTTTTGTTATAGTTTTATCAAAAAACATGTAATTTTTTGAAATTTACTCTTTTCTAAACGCCCACTGAACATGTAAATAAAAATAGTTGAGAGATATCTCGGCTCTTGATAATGGTGGTGTCGTGAGCAACGAACTCCGCGGCTCATGCACACGAACGAACGCGCGAGCTGTTTCCACATCTGCGCGCACGAACCAGTCGACGCAGCTATCGATCCGCGAGCCATGCACGTCCCTGCTTGCATGCCTTCCTCCGATGATGCCGCCAACAATATTGACTTGAAACAGACCGCGCTCCAAGTCTCATGGTCATCATCCTAACAAGAACAACGCAAGCGACTGGTGAGCACAGAGCAAGGGCCGCGATGTGTGTGGCTCATCGTCATTCGCTCCAGAACAAGTGACTGGCGGTGATTCTGTTGGTAACGAAGATTTTCAAAATTGCGCGTAGCACATTTCGTATTAAGAGACAACACAGAGTACAACAACAATGTTACAAATAAAAATATATACACAACAATAAATCGTAGAAGTACGTGATTAGAGCTGCCTGGCGCTAGACAGTCGTGCTTCGGGCCGCTGGCCCATCGTGCCTTGTCGGGCCCAAACACAGCCCAATTTCTGTGAAAGTAAATAAAATTGACTTTTCTAATTTTTAGATCTTCAAAGTTATAATGAATTTTGAACTCAAATTTGTTGTGAAATTGTTTCAAGACATAACTAGTTTGTACAAATTTTTAAAAAACAAATCAAATATATTTACATGAATTTGTTTTCAAATTTTACAAAGCCAAATAGAAGTTTTTACACTATTAGATAAATGAAGACCATTTCAATCTTGCACAAGTTTAAGTGCTCCAAAAAAAATATGCATAATTTCTATGTTAGAGGTTGTGACATCCTGAATTTAGGAAAAGTCTAAAAACACGTAATTCAAAAAAAATTTCTAACTTTCACTCTAACATTTTTCTTTCCACTTCTCACCTTTTCTTTTCGTTCCTGTTTCAAATGGCAAAACCTCATTAAATTAAAAACTATCTAAATTGAAGATTTCAAAATATTAAAATCTGAGGTGTGACAAGTGAGTGAGCCCTTTTGTTTTCCTCTTTCTTTCCGTTTATTTTCTTGTGTTCTTTTGAATTTCGAGCTCGTTTGAATCCTTTAAAAAAATTCTAGATCCGGCAAGTTCCTCTGAAATTGAAATTCATTCAACTTCTTCGAACTCAATACTTGTGAATTCCTGTCTTATCAAACTCCTTGAGTTCCAAACACATCCAATTCTTTTGCACTTTTTGACCCTGTTCAAATTAATTTTCCTCATTCAAATAGCCATTTATCCTCCGAATTTCATAGAATAAAATCTATTCAGAATTTGAAGATAATCCTAAAACAAAAGTTATTCATCTTAAAAAGTACTTCAACCCTACAAAATTTCACGTTTATTGGAGCTCGGCAAGTTGACCTTTTGAAGGAAAAACAGATGGCTGTTACAGAAATTCCGAGATAATCCAGAAAATGGAAAAATTCGGCGGGCCCACTTGCCAGCGCCCTTCTCCTTGCTCCCCTGTCTTCTTCCTCGGCACCGCCTGGCCAGGAGACCGCGCGGGCGTCGCCACGCGCCTGGCCACGCACCGAGCGGGCGCCCTTCGCCTCGGACACGTGCTCCTCCACGTGTTCGCCGCTCTCGCGATGTTTTCCCCTTTTCCCCGACCATGATGTGCAGGATGCGTTCCTGTCCATGATGTGCAGGATGCGGGCCTTCATCTTCTTCTTCTTCGCCGCGTGGATCGTCCTCATGGGCGCGTTCGTGCTCGCGCTGCTGCCCGAGACCAAGGGCGTGCCCATCGACGAGATGGCCGACAGGGTGTGGCGACGCCACTGGTTCTGGAAGAGGTGCTTCGGCGACGTCGACGACGCCAGGATCAACAACTGCTAGCTGGCCGTTTCTTAATTAGCCTGAACAAAGGGATCCTGAACAATGATGCGCGAAGCAATTTCTTCTTTAATGAATTATTATCCTGTTATTATGGTTATAATCCAACTAATGACGATGATGGTGATGATAATGTGTACTGAATCGAGTTTGCATAATATATATAAAAAAACTTTGCTTCCAATAATTATCTTCTGGTTCGTATACAGAAACTTTGGGCCTATAGTTAAGAGTATGTGCTTTTTCTTATATGATGCTCAATAGCAATAGCGGAATAGTAGTTGATTTACACAAGGAATTCTTTTATGTAACCTGATTAAAAATGGTGGAGAACACCATGACATTTCTAAACGTTCGCTGAAATTATGTAGCTTTGTGATACTCATAGCATTAAATCTATAGTTTTGTGATACAACTGATTAAATCTGTAGTTTTGTTATAGTTTTATGAAAGAACATATAATTTTCTGAAATTTACTCTTTTCTAAACGCCCACTGAACATGTAAATAAAAATAGTTGAGAGATATCTCGGCTCTTGATAATGGTGGTGTCGTGAGCAACGAACTCCGCGGCTCATGCACACGAACGAACGAACGCGCGAGCTGTTTCCACATCTGCGCGCACGAACCAGTCGACGCAGCTATCGATCCGCGAGCCATGCACGTCCCTGCATGCATGCCTTCCTCCGATGATGCCGCCAACAATATTGACTTGAAACAGACCGCGCTCCAAGTCTCATGGTTATCATCCTAACAAGAACAACGCAAGCGACTGGTGAGCACAGAGCAAGGGCCGCGATGTGTGTGGCTCATCGTCATTCGCTCCAGAACAAGTGACTGGCGGTGATTCTGTTGGTAACGAAGATTTTCAAAATTGCGCGTAGCACATTTCGTATTAAGAGACAACACAGAGTACAACAACAATGTTACAAATAAAAATATATACACAACAATAAATCATAGAAGTTTGTGATTAGAGCTGCCTGGCGCTAGACAGTCGTGCTTCGGGCTGAGTCGTGCTTTGGGCCGCTGGCCCATCGTGCCTTGTCAGGCCATGCCGGCCGGCCCGACGTGGCAAGAATGTGGCCCAAGCACGGCCCAATTTCTGTGAAAGTAAATAAAATTGACTTTTCTCATTTTTAGATCTTTAAAGTTATAATGAATTTTGAACTCAAATTTGTTGTGAAATTGTTTCAAGACATAACCAGTTTGTACAAATTTTTAAAAAACAAATCAAATATATTTACATGAATTTGTTTTCAAATTTTACAAAACCAAATAGAAGTTTTTACACTATTAGATAAATGAAGACCATTTCAATCTTGCACAAGTTTAAGTGCTCCAAAAAAATATACATAATTTCTATGTTAGAGGTGTATAAGTTTCACATGTACATAAAAATTTGTTCGAAAATTCAAAGTTTTTGAATATTTACAAAAATGTAAAGAGACTTTTGAATAGTGTCAATTATTTAATTGATTTATTATTATAAATTTTAAATAACAAATCATGACAAAAACATACGCAATGGATAGATTTTATTTTTATAAGATTTTAGAAAAAAGAATCATCGAATTTGGATAATATATGAGAAATTTATACAAGTTTCAATTTTATAGATTGAATCTAAATAAAAATCTATGCTGTTTTGGAAGAACTCAGTGAGGCCCGCATGGCAGTGGCAGAGAACATTCGAGGGCTGTTACCTCGCCTGGGTTGTTAGCCAAATTCGGCCCACAAGCCATGCCGGGTCTTTTCTATGGGATTAATACCACCTCGATTATCCACTGTCGTATTCACCTGGTTATATACTTAGCCGTTTTCAATCACATGTTGATTCCTGGCTTTTGAAGATGTCACGGGCCATTATTGTCACTCGCAAGCCTGTGTGTGGCCCAAAATTTTGAAAGGATCTTGTGTTGATGAGTCGGTTTCACACCGACGTGCTCGTTTCATGCCGTGCCGCTCGTCGGGGCTATATTTCAGGCAGGGCACGGCCCATTCTACAGTACCGTGCCGGCACGGCTCACTAATCATGCCATTTTCGTGTTGTGGGCTGCACGATTTTGGTCAGGCCCAACTCCCAGCTCTACTTGGCGCATGCATACATGCAGGTGGAGATAAAGAAGGCTAACAATTTTTTGTTTGACTTTCACAATGCTTATCCGGGTTGGTTCTGTTGACGCCCTGACCGCCTGAGATGGAAACGAACTCCAATAAATCTGCTGATTCACACGAACAAACAAACGAATGCCTGCATGTGCCGAACAAACACTACAAGAGGATTGTCTTAACATATAATCAGAGTGCTCGTGCTATCTTACAGGTTAAGGCAGCATGATACAATTTTTCTACGGTACGGGTATGCTCGAGATGAGATTTCTGCTCTCAGTTGTGGAAAATTGTCCCACAATTTTTATGCATGGTACTGCTCATTTCTATGTGACATCTAGCTAAGCCTCTCGAAGTATCAGTTATTCATATTTTACATGCTCTTTTCTTTCCTCATGCATCCATTTCCGATATCTTGATGCCTAAATTGTTCTCAAAACCCTTTCTCATGATACTTCCAGCAAAGCTGATATGAAATGTGTGTGCAGCTATTCTCCTTTAAAATTTTATATACTACAAGTATATGTGGTACTGTAACACAAAGACAATTAAGGTTTTGGAATCTGCCAGCGGGATGTATATCGACACTCATGTTGGCTTATAATATCTCTAGGCTTGTCCCGGTACACCTAAGATTAACCTTTGAACCTTTTAGTTTAAAAAATGAACTAGTTTTTTAAACGTCCACAACTTTTAAAAAACTAGGTTTTTTTGAACTAAAAAGGTTCGGAGGGTAACCACATAGTGATTAATTTTCACCCCTAGGTATTTGTATGATTTCAATATGATGGAAATGCAATCAATATTATGATAGTTTCTTTAATACTCCTTTATACAAAAAAACTAGAGATGTTGAAACAATAGAATCCAAGTAGATAATTGATTTGAATATAGTAAATCACATTCATGGTGCTGCAACACTACCGACTAATTGCTTCGGACCAAAGCAAAGTGTCTTCAAGATATTTGCAACGCCGTGTTCTCTGAAACAATTAACTCGCAATTGCATTTCTCCCTTGTCCAATGGAAACTCCTGCAGTCCTTTGGTTTGTTCTTGTTGGCGAACATCGGAACATGGTCCTTTGTTTAAACCGCTCTGAAACATTGGTACATATATAGCTTGTATATTCAGATTAATTATTTCAAAGAACTACTGATTTTCAAACAGCAAAGGGCAAGCAAAATAACTGCCTTTGTTTTTGTAGTACACCACTCTGTCCTGATGCCTACCATTGCTACACCACTCTACCACAAGAACAGGTCACATGCATACACTTGCTAGTTTTTTCTAAGACAACACCGCTGGTGAGAAGTGAGGTTACAAATGGGTAGGAGACGCCCTAGTTAAGTTTGTGGCAATGAATGCTAAATTCAAGACAAAAATGTTTGTGAAAGCATTTGCTATCCCGATATCTTGTTTTATTAATATACATGCTATGAATGTGGCAATTTCATCTATCTCTATATTAGAAAATAAGAACATAAATATATGTAAGAATTTGTTCATCTATCTCTTCACAATTACTTGATCTTTTTTTTTGTATTTTTATTCTTTCCCATGAGAGTAGATGGAAATGTCCTTTGTTTATGTTGTTGATTTTCCTGTGAGAGACATAAACACCAGTAGATGGAATTATTCTTTGTTGGTATCTTAGTTTTCTTTATGAGAGTCGTAATACTTGTCCTTGGCATGAAGCATGTCTTGTGTATTTAATTAATGTTTCTGAACACTCTCATAGCAGTCTTCTATCTCAGCTACACTAGATACATTCATCCTTGAAAGGATTTGCCATACTTTCCTTCAACTTTTACTAGGTGAGCCCTCCCAGTACTAGAAATGGACAGTGTGCTTATGGCAAACAAGTCTATGCCTGGGAGAATCCGGGAATATGGAAAACTAACAATACCGAATTTGCATTAATTGTAAGTTCTCTTTATCACAGGAACCAGCAATTTAGTGCAGACAGTCAAACACAAGGAAGTCTTCAATTTTAAACTTAAAACTACTTACAACTAAAGATTACATAAGCTCTATTAAAGTAGGCTAGGGAGTCCACTGAATATTTCAAGTTGGTCCTCTTGCAGTGCTTTAAATGTTTTATAATCTCACAATTAATTGGGGCGGGGCCTGACCTTTGACCTCTAAAAGGATTAGAGAAGAAGGTTGCTGGAGCCGGAATCTGGACATTGTTCGTGTAGACTACATTTGTTCATGACTGAAGGCCTCCGTGAGTGACACAATGTATAGTAGTTTGCCGGGGTGTTACCAACAGCATGCAGGACGTCTTGGAGTGGGTTGCTGGGTACATGAACCCATGGCTTGCTCCAACGATTGCGATTCGAGCTATCGGATGAGTGCCAAGTTTCACCTCTTTCCAAACCGCTTTAAATACCAAGAAAGCCCTCAAAACGGACTATCTACAACGCCTGGTAACCATGGTGCTAAAAGCATTTTCCGTGATGCCACCTATTCCAAAAACATACACTGCTCCCCTATCCATTAGCATCACAACTATCCACACGTGTCTGTTCCAGGCCACTTCTTGATAGATATAGAGCAACAGATTGCTAGTGGGAAAGAGACTATGCAGGGCACGGTGATATACAGGGCAAAATCTGGAAGTAAATGAAATGGAAAAATGATAGAAGTAAATGAGTCTACGTATTATTCATCACTAAGTAACAGTATAGCATTACTTCCACCGTCCGTTATATAAGGAAAATTCTAAAACAGATCCAAATTGCGGTCCATTTGGGTTGATCTCGAAGCTTAAATTGTTCTTTTACCTCTTATGAGGTAAATGTTTTTCAATAATTATTAATAACAACAATTCAATCTGGAAAGTAACTAGTCGGTTTTGTTAGGTGACAGTAATCACGGACATGTTATCAGCTGATATTAGTTTATTTACCTTATATTTTCTACTTAAATCAATGCTGAGATCAAATTCATATCTACCTCTTAGGATGTGAATCAGGAGAACTTGGTCTACTTTAAAAGGGCTCTTATATAAGAATTTCTAGCCTTCCAGTTTTGTCCAAAAATATTAGCACTTGTCAATTGTGTATGTAGGTCCTAGGGATATGGAAATGATGGGAAGTGCCAAGTGCGAACTCCAGCACCCATCGGAGAAGATTCAAGTCCTGTGCATTCTTCTTCCCCAATGCGTCCCATGCCTTACACTGCACTGTAAAATCTGCGCATCTATTCTGCTCTCATACACATCATTGTTTAGCGTAAAGAAAATAGGTAAGTTATGAGCTAATTTTTGTTGGGTGGTTGCATTTATATGTATTGTTGGGTGGATAGAAGCGTTTGCTGCCTTCACATGCAATAATTAGAACAGGCATATATATATGGATGACCCGCACAAATGGGTACATATCAACGTTATTTTAAAGTCAAAATGTTTGGTGACGCTGGGACAGACGCAGCTCTCCCAGCACTAACTAAAAGTTCAGAGGAAGTATGTGTAACAATCATGTGTGCCATTTTTTATTCATGTCTAATTAGGAGAATGAAAAATGTTATTTTTTCCTGTGATATAATGACATAAAAATAACCAATAATCTGCAAGGATTGTCCTCCCGGACAAAGTTAACAGAGCATTTTGGTGACATACATATATGAAGATTGAACTGTTTGTTTGATCACATACATACGTGGTCCTGCTCGGACTCATAAGGTCCTGTTCGGTTCCATGGGTATGAAGGGGATTATAGGGGGATTGATTCCATTACTCTCTAGGTGAGGATTTATTGCCCCTCATTCCACTCCAATCCCCTCCAATCCAAGTCTCAACCAAACAAGTCCTAACTGGGCCAAGTCAAAAACAACGACCGTTTATTCCACAACTGACTACAATCCATGAACTGATGTCTAATTAATTTGCAATCAGCCTAACGAACAATGCTCCATAGTTAACAGAGCGTTTTGGTGACATACATATATGAACATCGAACTGTTTGTTTGATCACATACGTACGTGGTCCTACTTGAGCTCATAACTGCTCTGTAGTTCACCTAATTACTGCTTTCGGAACCACTACAAGAAAAAGTTTTTTAGTCATCAAAGTATTTAATCACTGTATGTATAATATTATTTACTATAGATATTTTGTCACAAAAAATCTCACATTTTGATGACTGAAACCTTGTTGGTATATGTACATAGTGATTAACAATTGCATATGTTGCTCACTACAAATATGTAGAAACTAAGAACCAGTAACTAAATGCATTTAGCAACTAATAATCATACAACTTGGTAATAAAAATTTATATCCATAATAAAAGCCAAATCTTAGTCACTATTTGTTAGTTTTTAGTGACTAAATTTTTTGATCACTAAAATTTGGTGACTAAAGCTCTACTTTCTTGTAGTGGGCCTATTGGGATTTTGTTTTTTTTGTTGTTGTTGTCTTTGGCCGGCAACTGCTGGCTTTAATCGATCCTTTGTGACTCCCTGGAGATTAGTTTCTTTTCTTGTTAATGCAAAGGCAGAGTGTCTGCCATTTCTCCTTAAATTTTTTTTATGCGCATAGTGTTCGTGCGGTTGCATCCACGGAGTACCTATTCATGTGTCATCTCACGCCAGGGCCGCCACAACATCATTCTCCAATCTTCATGATATTGTACAGTGCCGTCTCAGAAATGAGCCTGTGGTTCAACCTTCCACAGACTTAACCTATCCTGATGCCTCCCGACCCCATTCACTCCTTTTTTTTTTCTCAACACAAAATTAAAATGCATGCACATGATACTAGTAACCACCACACATCTCATTGGGTGCACGGTTACATTTATATGTAACAAAATTTCATTGGGTGCACGGTTAAATTTATTTGTATTGTTGGGTGGATAGGAGCATTTAATTACTGCCCCCATATATGCAACAACTAGAACAAGCATACGGATGACCCGCACAAATGTGCACCTATCAAAGTTATTGTAAAATTACACTGTTTGGCAAGTGGATTTCCCCAAAACGCTACTTACCTCATTTTGTTGATGCCGGGAAGAGCTAAATAAACCAAGCCCTTCCAATAGTAACTAAACAAGTCCAGAGGTAGTATATGTAATAATCACGTGTGCCATACTGCAATCTTTGACTTTGATTCATGTCTTAGGAAAGTGATTTTTCTTTTCTTTTTTGATATATATGATGATCACTTTAAATTAATCAGTAATTAATCTTCAATGGTTGTCATCCCAACTAAGTTAGTAGAGCGTTTTGTATACATGAACCTTGAGCTGTTTGTTTGATCACATACATTCATGGTCTGGCTCATGACTGGGCCAAGTCACAAATCATGACCAGTTAGTCCACCACTGACAGCGTACAATCCATGGACTGATGTATAACTTCATGGATACCAGCTTTTTTCTTCTTCTTAATGCAAAGGCAGAGTGCATGCTATTGCTCAATAAAAAAAAGTTTAATCCACACGGTGTCTCTGCAGCTTCATCCATGGAATCGAATGACCTGCTCCTGTGTCGTCTGACGCCATGGCCACCACAATGTCATACTTTGATCTTTATGATGCTATTCAGCCCACAGTTCAATCTTCAACCGTCGCGTAACCTATCATGATGCCTCCCAACTTCATTCTCACTCCTTTTTCTCAACACAAAATTAAAATGCATGCAGATTGTAGCAGTAACCACCACACATCTGCAAGTATTTTGCTAATCATCTTGCTGTTTATCCTGTGAAGAATGATCCGCATAAGTACTTATAGTCAATAATGTTCCCTTTCCCCGCCATCCTTGTCATCTAGAATTTGTGCTGCACATTCTGTTGCTTATATAGCAAAAAGTGATTGGACCCTTCCCTGAATCCTAGACAACCGAAGCTACATGCACTGAGCTGACCTTTTTTAATTAAGTTGCTTATATGTTGTTGTAGCACGGCCAATGATGGAAGAGGACAAAAATAAAAAATGGATTTTAAAATCAGTGCTAGCTAGAAAGGGCATCTGCCACATAAATGGAAAGAAAGAAATGACAAAATCTGAATGGAAAGTGATGCATTGATCACCAACGTCTCATACTGGTTAAAGGGGTTACCTCGAGAAGAAAAACGAAAAAAAAGAAAGGGATTCAACAACTAATAAAAAACAAAATAATTAAAAAATTATGAGGAAATGATTGCAGTGAGATGACTGGATCATTTTAGTCAGGACTGTCATCTCAATTGTAAAAGTTAGTTGAGATCTTCTTTGGAGGATGGATCCTCAGTTCCATCGTCATTGTTTATTGATAGCCTTCATGACTCATCCTATGGAATTGCACTCATTCAAAATTCACCTCCAACTCTCTGAATCTGCTCCATCTCCATTCCTGCAATAGTGCGGTCATACCGTTGTGAAAGGTCAGGCCATTGCAGATGTGTAGTCCTCCTCCCCCACTCCTCAGCCGTCACGACGATACAGAATGTACTTTCCTTTGTTAGGGTGTACATTTGCAAAATCTGGATCTGGAGTGCTACACAACGTTGCTACATAGGTCCTAACTAAAGCGACCATGCTATCCTTTCTCGCTGCCGCAGAATCTTGCAGGCTAACCATCTAGCTGAAGCTAACGTTTCATTCCCTGATACATCTCAATCCACATAGTTGTCACAACGCTTTCTCTGAAGCCAAACAAAGTAAGATTGAATAGCACCTCGCCGATGTTTTTTTCTCTTCTTATCCTCTATTGGCCCAGGTCTCCTAAGTTAATTTGTATCCTTGTTTCATCCCTCACGATGACTGCTCGGCTTCAGGTTCAGCCTCTTATACAAGAACCAAGTAGGGCCACTGGGCAGTACAGATAACTTTGGTACAAGATTAAGCGGGTCATGATCGATATTGATTTATTGTAAGATTGAGTTCCGCTGCATATCAAGGAGAATGATGCAAAGTTATACTCCCCCATCCTTTTTTATTTGTCATTTTAGGAGTGGGCATGTGAATTAAGAAGGGTGAAAGAGATAGAGATAAATATGCATCGAGAATAAAGAAAGATATATTGAGATGTGAGGATGATAAGTAAATTAGAAAAACTTGAGAAAGCTAGGATGACAAGTAATATGGGACAAAGGGAGGATATTTGATCTATTCCTCGGGCTGAGATCAGCACTGTCTAGTCTAATAGTCACAACATCAATGACTGCTCTTGTCTCTTGATAAACTCAGTTGCAAGCAGCAACTATAGAGCAGCAGACAGATTCTATCGATCCCTAACGTGATTTCACGTCATTCTTGAATCACCACTGAAAGCCCATAATGATGAAATGAACCTAATAACAACATACATATATGTGAGTGGCCAATGCCAAATTGTTTATAAAGGAACATTTTCTCCATTCGAACTTCATAAACTAACTATGGCATGTGAATAACACCTGTGAATTTTTCCAGCTGTATATATATACTAACGCGTGGATCATGGAAAGGATCTACAGTATTTCACTGCAAGAAAATAGAGCTCTAATTACTAAGTTTTAGTGAACAAGAAATTTGGTCACTTAAAGTTGACAAATAGTGATCTAGATTTAATTTTTATTTTGGGCAAATATTTTTAGTGAACAAAGTGTATGATCATATATTGGTCGCTAAATGCATTTTGTTGACAAGTGTTCTTTAGCAGCTACATAATTTTAGTGACCGATATATACAATTAATGTTGATCACTAAATAAAAATAGTGATACGATTTTAGTCATCAAATTGTCAACAAAATAGTTGTAGCGAATAGTATTATATATATAGTGACCAAATACTTTGGTGACTAATTTTTTTCTTATAGTGTTTATCTCTTTTGCAATTATAAGCAAATATTTACCATTAAGTAAGCTGTGTAAGTAGAGCATCAACGACAAACACACAGGTTTTGATATCTATCGTGGTCATTACTCCCAAAAAATTGTTCCCTGGTGCCTCCCAATACGATATACACTTGTCTACATGAGGTTGGTTCGGTCATATGCCTACCATTGTGAATATAGATCAGCTAGCACCTTCTAGGCTAACATGATTGCTCCAGTCCCATTTTATAAGACCTATGGTTCTACTGTGATAGGAAGAAATAAAACTGGGAACCAATCTTCGGTGGGGGCATTTCTATTTACTCTCTCAATCTCTTTATATAGGGATGGGAGAGTTGGAAGTTGTCTCAAAACATACTCCATTCATCCCAAATTATATGTCACTTTGCACGGCTCAAAATTTCTCAAATTATAATTCATTCTCACTTTCTGAAACAACTTTTTTCTTTCCAATACATCTACACTCTATCTCTTTCCTCGTTTTCAAAACATCCAATCTTTTTCACCTTTATTAATTCTGGTGCCCAGACCTAAAATGAATTATTAAAAAGGGAAGGAGAGAGCAAGTGATTGTAGAAATAATATAAAATTCATGTAATTAGTTTGGTATGTGGAGGATGGGTGGATAGATATAAAATGAAGGGTATCACCTCTCGTATTATTTTTATGTTGAGAGGCTAGAATAGCTTATGAAAAGGAATAGAACAATTAGTACTTAAGTCTATCTAAGAGAGAATTCATGCCATTTTTCTCATCAAGAAAAGGCTCACCAGCTCCATCTGCATTAATTGTTTCTGTTCGCAGCAACGTCTGGTCTTGTGGACTTGTACTGGATCAAATCCACCTCCAACTCTCCGATAAAAAAAAAAAGAAGATTCACATTCAACTCTCAGAAACTCATACTGACCCCTACTGACTCAGACGTGAGTAGATCACCGTCCTTCTAACTGTATTCAGACGGGAAGCTACTGAATGCCTGAAGTAGTGGGGTCATATATGTCTGCCTTACAGAGTCACAGAGTGACCGGTGGGTTTGGACCTTGCATGTCAATGGCAGTACAGTACTACAGAGAACCTGTTCATGGCTAGATAATCAAAGGTAGGCCATGACTGATGACCTCCTCTCTCACTGCTGTGGCAGTGGTGTAGATCCTAAATCCACCCTTTGTTAGGGAACGTCCGCACAATATTCTACTAAGATGCCTTCGATTCCAATCTCACTAGTTTCTTTTTTTTTCAAAGACCAAAAAAAAAAAAAAACAAGTGGACATACATAGCCATCATATATCTATAACAAGTACAACATTCTTTTTTAATTTGAAGTAGTTGACTTTTTTGAGTTACGGTTTTAATTATTCATCTTATTCAAAAAATCTACTCCCTCTACCCTATTTGAACTCTATTTCTTGGATTTCAAAAACATATTCAATTTCTTGAATTGGTTACTTGTTTTTCTTTTTTGTCTTTGACAAATGATTTTTATAAATTTGATTAGCTTAAATAATATAAAATTGTATATATGTATTCTGCTTACACCCGCTATACAATACATCTGCATCACTGGAAATTGGTGCTGCACATTTTAGATTTTAAGTGTTGGATTGGTGTTTCAAGAAGTTAGGGAGAAATAGAGAAGGAATTGGTCAACATACAAGGACAGGATCGAGTTGTATTTTATGTTTATGCCAGTCACTAATTAAAAAAAAAATGGTACAAGAAGGATTGCAGGCACTACTTGATCGACTTCTGATAGCACATTGTTGTCAGCTTGAGATTCTCCCAATAATGATTTTATCTTAGAAAAGCATAAAGACCGGTCCTTTCCAATTGTGCTGGCTGTCATGTGTATGCTATGATTGAGTGTACGATGATGACAGATTGCTCAACTGGTACATCCTCAGTAAAGCTTTATGCTTTGTTTCTCTTGTCGGTATTATGAGTTAAGCGTCGCCCGCCGCACTGTCATAGGAGCTCGCTCTCTGTCGATTCAACAACGGAGAAAAAACAGAGCTTCTTTGGTTCCTTTGTCACTCTGCCAACTAAATATGGTAGCTACGCAATGCTGACGCATGGGAGCTATCTAAAGCAGCCAGGCATCCCTCTGTTGAAGCAGCAGCACCTTGTAGGCAACCTATTCATCTGAGGCTAGCAATTCATTCCATGATACATCCCAATCCACATGTAGGTGTCACAATATTTTCTTGGAAGGTAACAAAATAAGATTGAATAGCATCTCAAGTTGAAATTCTTAACAACGTTTTTTATCCTCTTCTCATCCTCTCTTCTATCATCGAGGTCTCCTAAGTTTACATCTTTGTTTCATCTCTCATGACTACTTGTTGGCTTTTGGTTCAACCTATTATATGAAACCCATAGAGGCGGAGAAAAGGTGAAAATACAAATGAGCCATTATTGATTACTTTACAGCATGAGTAGGTGAGTCACATTATTATTTACATGTGAATCGTACGCACTCTTATTAACTCTACGTGTCAGGAGAATGATGCACTTATATACTATTATATTTAATTATCCTAAGTCTTGTCATGTGATAAGAAAAAGGTTGTTGGTATACCAAACAGACCCACGTGTCACCAAAAGATTCGCATGGGCAGGGAAAGGGTCGCTGCATTTTCAGTGTCTGAATATATGTTCCTCAAATTTTGAACTTGAATAATTAGGTGGTGGGGTTGCAATTTGTGCTATGCCTTGGGTTCTACTACCTTCGTGGTGGTTTAAATCAGGTCAAATCTTTAGTCTTACATAGGCTAGGCCACATCGGCAAGAAGAGTGCACGAATCCCTCTCTGTATACGTAAATTCTACTGTACTGATGAATGAAACACCGACAACAGCCATGCTCAATTGTCAAAATTAGTTGTGTTCTTCTTTCAGAGGATGGCTCCCCAATTCCATCGTTATTGTTTATGATGCTGCTCCATTTCCATTCCTGCGATAGTGCTGTCATACCGTTATGAAATATCAGGGCCTGGCAGATGCTTAGTCCTCCTCTCCCTCTCCTCCATCACAACAGACACAAAATCAAAATGTACTTCCCCTTGTTAGGGTGTACATTTGCGAAATCTCTCCCGATGCCTCCGATCCAAATCTCACTAGCTGGTCTTTTATCAAAGAACAGACAAGTGAACTTACATGTAACAACATATCCATGTAACAAGTACATGTTTGACTAATCTCTAGAACAGAGCACTGCATCTGTATATGTGCTTACGCCCGCACAATATATAATTCATCACATTGAAAGTTTGTGCTGCTCATTTTAGGTGCCAAGTGCTGTACCGGTGTTTCAAGCTAAGATATTAGGTAGAAACAGATAAGGAATTGATCTGAGCTCAGCACATAAGGGCAGCACGATTGACTTGTATTTATGCTCATGCCGGTCGAGGACTACAAGACATGACACTAGAAGATTTGCTGATGCTGCATTGATAATGGTTTTAGATAGAACATTGTGGTCTGCTGGAGAGAGCAACTTTTTTCAGTAACAACTTTGGCTCACAGAAGAGCATGGAAGCCAGTCTTTTCCAATCGTGCTGGCTGATCGTGTGCATGCCACATGCTTGAGTGATCCGTTACACCACTGGTATTGGCCGTTTATTGATTCATCAAAATAAAAAATGACTGTTTCGTCTCTCCTCTGATCTCACCTGGTCAGCAAGTGACTCTAGCATGGAATACTATACAACGCTCGCAGTCCTCTGTCGCAGCAGCAGAACCTTGCTGGCTATCCATCTAGCTGAAGTTGACGTTTCATTCCCCGATACATCTCAATCCACATAGTTGCAACATTTTCTTGGAAGCCAAGCAAAGCAAGATATTGGATAGCATCTCCCCAATGGTTTTGTATCTTCTTATCTTCTTCTATTATCCCAGGTCTCCTAAGTTTGTATCCTTGTTTCATCCCTCACGAATCACGATGACTGTTCGGCTTCAGGTTCAGCCTCTTATACAAGAACCAAGTAGGGCCAATACTGATAACTTTGGTACAATATTAAGCGGGACATGATATCGATTTATTGTGAGCTTGAGTTCCCCTGCATGTGAAGGAGAATGATGCAAAGTTATATATGTGATCTAGTCCTCGTACATGCTCATCTACTCTGAGATCAGCACCGTCTAATTGTCACTACATCATTGGCTGCTCTTGTCAAACTTAATTGCAAGCATCAACTGTAGAGCAGCAGGTAGATTCTATCCCTTACATGATTTCACGTTATTCTTGAATCGGCACTGAATTAAGCCCATAACGATGAAATGAACCTAATAACAACATACATATATGTGAGTGGCCAATGCCAAATTGTTTATAAAGAAAACATTTTCTCCATTCGAACTTCATAAACTTATTATGCCATGTGAATAACACCTGTGAATTTTTCTAGCTGTATATATACTTACGCACGCATCATGGAAAGGAATATTAAAGTATTTAACTGCAAGAAAATCAAGCTTTAGTCACTAAGTTTTAGTGAACAAGAAATTTAGTCAACAAATTGACAAATACAATCAAGATTTAGTTTTTGTTAAGGGGCATACGGTTTTAGTGACCAAGGTGTATGATCAAATATTGGTTGCTAAATGCATTTAGTTGACAAGGGTTCTTAGCTGCTATATAATTTTAGTGACCAATGTATATAATTAATGCTGGCCACTAAATACAAATAGTAGATTTTAGTCATCAAATTGTGAGAAAATAGCTGTAGCAAATAGTATTATATATATATAGTGACCAAATACCTTGGTGACTTTTTTTTTCTTATAGTGTTCTCTCTTTTGCAATAATAAGCAAATATTTACCAAGAAATAAGCTGTGTAAGTAGAGCATCAACGACAACCACACAAGTTTTGATATCTATCCTGGTCATTACTCCCAAGCAATTGTTCCCTAGTGCCTCCCAATTCGATATACACTTGTCTACATGAGGTTGGTTCAGTCATATGCCTACCATTCTGAATATAGATCAGCTACCACCTTCCAGGCTAACATGATTGCTCCAGTCCCATTTTATAGGACGTTCGGTTCTCCTGTGATAGGAAGAAATAAAGCTGGGAACCAATCTTCAATGGGTCATTTCTATATACTCCTTCTGTCCCTTTATATAAAGGGATTAGAGAGTTCAAACTTTTCTCAAAACATAAGTGATAGTAGAAATAAGATAAAAGTTATGTATTAATTTGCTATTTGGAGGACGGGTAAATAGAGATAAAATGCAGGGTACCACCTCTCTTATTATTTTTATGTTGAGAGGCTAGAATCTCTTATGAAAAGGAATGGAGCCATTAGTACTTAAAGCCTATCAAACAGAGAATCCATGACAATTTTCTCATGAAGAAGAGGCTCACCAGCTCCATCTGCATTAATTTTCTCTGTTCGCAGCAGTGACTGATCTTGTGGACTTGCGCTGTATCAAATCCACCTCCAACTCTCCAATAAAAAACTTACCTCCAACTCTCATAAAGCAATGAGTTTGCCTGATTATCGTCAGAAGGACGGAAGTCGCTGATGTGTGAGCAGGTAGGGGATCCGTCCCCAGTCCTGTCAAAGAGCCGAGCTCAAGCGAGCTTAGGCGCTCCAGGCTCGAGTTCCAACTCGAACCAAGCTCGAGTGAGCCCAGCTTAGATTTTGAGCTCAAAGTTGAGTTTGAGCTCGGCTCGATTCGAACTCGTATGTGCCTGTTCGAGTTCGGCTCGATTTAAACTTGTTAAATAAAAAATACATAAATATTATTAAATAAATAGTATAAAATATTATTTTAGACTATTAAATTGATAAATTAGTTATTAAAATTAAAAAAATAATGATTATTAATCTTCACGAGCTTTATCGAGCTTAATCGAACTCGAGCTTGGTAGGCTTGTGAGTTTCACACCAGGCTCGAGTTCGGCTCGTTTAATTTTCGAGTCGAGCTCGAATCGAGCTTCTAATGAACCAAACTCGAGTAGCTCGCGAGCTTCGAGCTTCTTTGACAGCCCTATCCGTCCCCTACTTACCCACATGTCAGTGGATCACTATCCTTCTAACAATAGTCAGACGAGAAGCTGCTCCATTTGTTAGTGGGGTCATATATGTCAGCTCTCTGGAATACTGTATGTTAGATGCAGTACAGTAGTACAGAGGACCTGTTCTTGGCTAGATAATGAAAGGTTAGGTCCTACTCCCTCGGTTCTTTAATTGATGTCACCATTGAATTTTTAATTCAAGTTTGACAATTCGTCTTATTCAAACAATTTGCTCGAATGTGCAAAATTTTAAGTTGTGATTCAAATAACTCTAATGATAAATCAAATTATATCAAAATATATGAAATTTATAAAAAAATTTTGAATAAAACGAATGGTCAAAGTTGAATTTAAAAGTCAACATCGACATCAATTAAAAGAACGAATTGAACGTTGGGAGTAGCTGATGACCTCTCTGGCTTTTGTGGCAGTGGTGTAGACCCTAAAACCACCCTTTGTTAGGGAACATCCTCAAAATATTCTACTGAGATGCCTGCAATTCCAATCTCACTAGTTTCTTTTTTCTCAAAGACCAAAAAACAGGTGAACATATATAGCCATCATATATCTACAATAAGTACTACATTATTTTTTAATTTGAAGTGGTTGACTTTTTGAGTTACGGTTTTGATTATTCGTCTTGTTCAGAAAATCTACTCCCTCTGTCCTATTTAAGCTCTATTTCTAGAATTGGTTAATCATATTTGTTTCTTGTCTTTGACAAATGATTTTTATAAATTTGAATAGCTTAAATAACACATAAATTCTATATATGCAAATATTTTTCATGATGAATAACAAAATATAAATCTTATATTATTTATATTAATCATATTTATAAAAATCATTAGTCAAAGATAAGAAAAAGATGAATGATTTGCATATTTGGGACTCTAATTTTTTTCAAATAAGAGGGATGATCATATATGACATTAAAAGGGAGTACAAGTTTGAGAACATAGGAACTGACGTTGAGAACAGTGCATTACATTTATGTATTTTGCTTACACCCGCTATATAATACATCTGCATCACTGGAAATTGGTGCTGCACATTTTAGATGTTAAAGTGTTGGATATGTTAAGTGCACTACTTGATAGACTTCTGATAGCACGTTGTTGTCAGCTTGAGATTCTTCCAATAACGATTTTAGCTTAGAAAAGCATAAAGACCGGTCCTTTCCAATCATGCTGGCTGTCATGTGTATGCTATGATTGAGAGTACGATGATGACAGATTGCTCAACTGGTACATCCTCGGTAAAGCTTTAAGCTCTGTTTCGTTGTTGGTAGTATGAGTTGAGCATAACCCACCGCACTATCATAGGAGCTCGCTCTCTGTCAATTCAACAACAGAGAAAACCAGAGCTTCGGTGGTTCCTTTTGTATCACCCCGCCAACTAAACATGGTAGCTACACGATGCTGATGCATGGGAGCAATCTAAAGCATCCAGGCATATCGCTGTTGAATCAGCATCACCTTGTAGGCAATCTATTCATTTGAGGCTAGCAATTCATTCCCTGATACATCCCAATCCACATAGAGGTGTCACAACACTTTTTTTGGAAGCAAACAAAATAAGATTGAATAGTATCTCAACAATGTTTTTCCCTCTTCTCTCCCTTTCTTCTATCATCCAGGTCACCTAAGTTTACATTTTGTTTCATATCTCATGGCGACTTCTTGGCTTCAGGTTCAAGCTATTATATGAAACCCATAGAGTCGGATAAAAGGTGAAAATAAAAGTGAGCCATTATTAATAACTTTGGAGCTTGAGTAGGTGGGTCGATCACATTAGTATTTACTTGTTGCGAGTGCTACAGGCTAATATTACCTCACGTGTCAAGGAGAATGATGCACTTACACTATACATTTAATTATCCTATGTTCATTGGCGGATCTAACTCAATAATATAGGTATGGCGATTAATAATTATTTATATTATTATTCTAAAATATATATTTTTATTACACAAAAATTTATTTAACATGCATTCTAAATATATATTATCACATAATAGTCTGTAACATATTTA
>BCLH01002609.1:32129-45510 GCA_001602315.1 Zoysia pacifica
GAGCCTTAAGGTCCGTTTAGTTGTCTATATTCAGTAGCATGTCCAGCATCTCAGGCTCATCTCAATCTGGCTAAGAATATGCAATATCCTTTATTTAGCTGATTGTATCTATTCATCCTGGTTGAGAGGAGATGTTGTTTGGTTGACTATACGAGTATCATAAGTATTAAAATTATACAATTTTATTTAAATCCATACTACAACAGTTATTATATAATATCATGCTCATTCCATTTTGAATATAACAATAGCACTTAAATTATATTACCTCCATTTTAAAATATAAACATTTCTAGGATTGGTCCAAGTCAAACATCTTTAACTTTGACTGTTAATAGCCTAAGATTGGTCCAAGTCAAACATCTTATATTTATCGATGGAGGACGTATATATAAATTATGTTACTAGCTTCATCATGAAGCATATTTCATAATTGGTAACTCTTTATATTAGAAAGTGCTTAATTCTAGATATTATTAGTCAAAGTTAAATAAATTTGACTTCGATCAGACTCAAAAATGCTTATATTTTTGAAATAGAGGGAGTATTAATCATATACAAACATCTACTATTAAATTTAAATGCTGCGAGCCAGGCCTGTTAAAAATTTGCTCCTATCTCATAACTTAGAGCCAGGCTCGATTGCCCTTTTTGCATGCGGAAGAACATACTCAGCTCCCGACGTAAAGAATCAATCAATACATACTAATATATCCGAGCAATTTGGACGATGTCTCACGTAGGCAACCAAACAAGCTTTCTTTCGTTGTCCATTGTTTTTCTATTGCTGACACTGTTCTACTGCAACTGTCCACTATCCTCATTTTCTTCTCTCCTACGCCCCTTCCCCTGCCGCGCTGCAAGCCAGTAGGTGTGTTTGGAATGCAGAAAATGAGCATTGGGATAGGGAAATAATAACCTAAATTAGTGTAATCACATGTTTGGCAATGGGGAAAGGGGAATAAGAGGAGTTCAAGATTGGAAAATCGAAGGCTCATTTCTCTCTTATCCAATCCTATTGGGAGAGGTGGATTGAAACGGGAAATAGAGAATGAACATATCTTGCCCTCACCGCTGGCACCAGTGCGCGCCGGCCGCCTGCTCTTGCTACTTGTGCTCCTGTTACTTGTGAGCTGCAGTCCCTGCGCCTCCTCCTCCTGCAACGTTGCTGGTCGCCTCTGAGACTAAGCAGCGATGGCAGCAGTAGAGGGTCAAGCCTCGTGCTGGCAGTGGCGCCCGCACCCATCAGCCCTTGGATGGCAGCTTCTCATCGCCATCTTGCTGCTCGATTTCAGCGCCGGCCAAGATTGCTCTGTTGCTCACAACTGCAACTACAGCTTGCTCTTGCCTTAAACTAATGACAAGCTCATTTTTGAGGAGCAATAAGAAGATACGCACACGAGAAATGTCCAACTCTGTTTGAGACTAACAAACTTGAAAGGCAATTTAGTTCTTAAAAGTTATATTTAAACCATAGATGGAGTATATCAAACATTCAAAAAGGACAAGATTATCACTTACTCATCTCAAACCGGCCTCTTATAACCATCTTATTTCCGTATCCCTACTACCTAGGTAGTGTTTGGGAATCCAGAAATGATGAAGGGATTGGAAAAAGGAAATATAAATAGAAGATCTTGATCTTTTATCATCCATCTCACTAACTCCTAATTATTCATTCATTTCCCAATTTCTATCTCACCTTCCATTTCCATACATATAAACACCACTGTAGCTCTCCCCAGGCTGTTCTCTCCAATTTCAAACGCTTTTCAGGCTTATAGCAAAAAAAAAAAAAGAATGTGCAAACCAAAAATGACAAACAAAATCTGGCGACAGTGATAACACAAAATATCCGTCCTCTCATATGGGCCATGGTTTACCATATCGATCAAAATCAAATTTATTTTCATGATTTTCATTGAAATTGGTCTGGTTCTTTGATTCGTAAAATAAATAAAAAAATCCATAACGTGGGACACCGAAGAAACCGTTTGTGGCAGAACCACCCCAAAACTCACAAACAGCTCGCCTAGAGGATCGATCTCGGACGATATTGAACAACAATACCCAAATAATACAACACGAGTGATAATATAAAATATAGAAAACCGATTAAAGTCTTATAATAAAGTTCAAGTGGTCTTAGGAGAGATAATTTTAAAACAAAGTTTAAAACATAATGGAAACAAAACAGAATTGATACGACGATTTTCTAATATGAAACATATCTTACCCTAAGACATGCTTCATTCCTCGCGACCTGGGGTAGGTGAAGAAGAAATGCAGTCAATAGACCAGTCCACAGGGGATTCACCTTCCCACACCACCTTGTCGTAGCAGTCACAACAGCTCCCTAAAGGAAGAGCTATAGCAAAAGAGAAACAACAAATCGTGAGTACTAATTACTCTACAAGACTTACCCGTCAAAAATGGCCAACTACAGCCGATTCCTAGGCATGAGAGGCTGATTCACAGGAATGACCATTTGCATAAAGCATAGCACTATTAGTGGATTTTTACTTTCAACTTTTAGCGGTAAGTTAAGCTCACAGAATATAAATTTAATTTGCACTATAAACTATAGCAGGCATAGTTGCCAAACAATTGCCTTTGAACTAAGCAACAAATCATATTATTAATTATTAGTTCACTTATTATTACGATGTGATCCAGCGAACAAGTGATACTCGTTACTGTGAGGAGCAGTGATTATAATCGATTTACGTCTAGCTGGAGAAACCCAAGTAGCACGACGTACGCGCACTCCCAAAAAGTCACGTATGGCAATCATTCACAACAACAACATAGGGCCGGTCCGAGTCTCACTCCTCTCAAGTACACGTCCTCCACGCGATACCACACATCGGTGCTATCCGTGGTTAGCCCGAGTACTCTTCCAAATATCATCACCAGAAGAGGGGTGGGGGACCGTCCAACGACTAAGTTAATTGAGCTACGTCGGTTTACTAGCACCCATGTCACTAGCATGCTCTTGGTACTGTTGAAACTTGCTCAACAGGGCTACACCCGAATTAGTCCTTAACCGATACAGACAGGGTTACGACACGTTAGCCATGAGTCCACATAGAAAACATGCCTTGTGCCAAAACCTACTCCCTGCCTAATCTCAGGTTTACCATTTCATGTGATAAGGATAACTAGGGTAACAACCTATAGCTCGCGAGTGAGATTTCTCGTTCACTCGACTTCTACTGTGAAATAAAACTTAGCCTAGCTCTACACCAAGTTACTTGTACCAATATACACTCAACAAGGATAAATGGTACTATTACGCAGTCTAAGGTTACAAATAATTTCTACAACTTAATGCGCAGTACAATAATCATATCATACACAGTGATAAAATAAGTACTTAAAAAGGGGTTAATGCACCGGGGTTTGCCTTCGGTTTGCTGAGAGTTAGCACAAACAAGCGAAAGATCTTCAGCAATGGACGTCTCCAGAGCAACTAGATCAAGTTGGCCTTCCGCGGCGTTTTCTAATTGCGGAAATGATATGTGGTGTGATTAGTTATGCACCTAATAACATTCTAGAGTTTTACTTAACTCGTCATCGCATGTGATGATAAGCTCACATGTGATGATATGATTATAAATGCATATGACAAAGAGTGTTATGCGAATGTGTTAATGTGAATTGAATTTTTATTAAATTATCGCTCTATCTGTAATTAGATGGCAAGGTTCTAATTTTTATCTAAAGGAATGAATTTCTACACTATACTAAATAGGTCATAATAGGGAAATTACTTGTAAATTTCCGTAATATGGTTCTTGAAAGTATAAACTACAATTTTAGTTGCTCATAATATTAGTACGGTTATAAACTAATTTTTGAACAAATTTTACAATTTTTTACTAACCTATAAATTTAGGATGAATTAATCCCTAACTAAGAGTAAATAATCATTTATAAATAATCTATAGGCACATAAATTCTAATTAATTCTAGAACAATAGAATTTAATCATTAAAAGTTAAATATAAATTTTTTTACATTTTAATTATGCATGAAAATTATGATATGCATGTATGTATAATGCAATTTATTTAATTAATATAAATAATGCTAATGCAGAAAATGCAACTTTGTTAGATCTAAAATATTGTACACAATGAGAGGATTCCAAAGGTATATTATTTGTAATTTTTGAGCTACGATGAATTCTCTATGATTTTTGTAAAATTAAATTGATTTCTGGACAATTTAATAATTGATTTTTGAATTAAAACAATTCCTCCCAGCCGCAGGGCCACGTGGCGGCTCCGCGTTGAGGCCACACAACGGGCCACGCGCTGCGGCCGCATGGGATCTGGCCGCGTGGCCACAAACGATTCCACACTCGAAACAGCGAACTGAGGGCTGACTTGTTGTCGGATGAAAAGCTGACTGCTGCTGCTGCTGAAAAGCACCTCTCTGACTCCGAGAACCCTGTCGCTGAACTGGAACTGGAGCAGGAGCAGTGGATCGGACAAAGGTGGGCTGTCCCGATCCCTACTGGAACGATCGGCTGAAGCGCTGACGTTGAGAAGCCTCACGATTAGTTCCCTGACTAGCTGCCCTCCTTTTCGTATCCCTGGACCGATCAAGCTTCTGAAGCGACGCCTCCAATGCCAGGCACCGGTCAATGAGCTTACGAAGACTCCCCTGAACACCACCATCTAGGTACGGAAGCATGTCGAGACGCAAGCCCTTTCAAAATTAGTACATCTTGCGACGCTCGGTCGAAACCTCATCTGGTGCAAAACGGCTGACCTGGGTGAAGCGGTTGGCGAACTCGGTGATAGACATACCTCCCAGATGAAGGTTATGGAACTCCTTCGCCTTTATGGCTTCCTCGAAGATATGAAAACCACGGAAAGCGGTGACGAAGTCTTTCCAAGTGAACTGCTCTAAATCATCAAGAGTTGCGTAAAGCGTGTCCCACCAGGCGTCAGCTGCACCTGTCAACTCATGAGTCGCCAAACGAACAGCCTCCTGATCATCACACTGAATCAGATCAAGCTTCTTCTTGATGTCTCTGAGCCAATCATCAGCATCCAGAGGGTGAACTGCACGGTCGAAAGTGGGTGGGCGCATGCTCAGGAACATAGTCATGCAAGAACCGGCTGGCTGGTGGTACTGTGCTGCATCAGGAGCATGAGCATGTCCACGAGGCCATTGATGTGACTGCTCAACAATACACTTAAGCAGAAGCGTCTGTTGGGCCATCACCTCCATCAGGTTCGGAGCAGCTGGAAGCTTCTCATCAGGCGCGACAACACTGGTCGGCTCAACTCCAGGGTCCATGGCGACTGTTCTGCCACGACCCCCAGCCTGAGAGACTAGTACTCCAGCACGGCCACGTCCACGTCCACGTCCACGCCCTCGACCAACGCCAGGTGCATCAGCCGCAGGTGGCACCGGTACACAGCCTCCAGCATCGTGACCAAGACCTGTGGAGGCAGCACCACGACCACGCCCAGCAAATGGCGGTACCTCAAGGTCCTCCAGAGCGGCCATCTCGAAACGAGCCTAAAGGCGTCCAAACCTTCTCGGAGCCATCTGTTGCAGAAAAGCATTTTCGATTAGAAAGATAGCAAAAACTAGAATTATTAAAAAAGATAGAAGATCAGCAGATCAAGACAAGAATAACTAGACAAGCACAATTTCAAGCAAACAAGACTTCCATCAAGAAAACGACGAGATTTAAGAAAACAACTTTCACGATGAAAGTTTGATAACAGATTCGAAAAATCTAGAAACATTTCTTAGTTACGTCCAGTTTTACGGTTTCTCTCCTACGGTCAAGTATGGTACCGATACCACTTGTAAGGACCGGGTTTTTCATACCTTTCGATAAGTCTTGACTTTCCATGACCTTGCCACTTCTAGGAGGTTGGCAAGCATGACATCACAAGCAATCAATCAAGAAACTATAACAGAAGTATTAAACAAGAAATGAGAATAAAAAATAGCAAGTCAATACAAATTTATTAGTATGTAATCCTTCAAAGGGGTCCATCGGCAGACAGAATGGAAACATCTCAGAGCAGAACGATCACTGTCAAGAAATCCATAGAAATGCAGCAACGGAAACATCTTCATGGCAGCGGCAACGAACCTTTTTCACACAGGCACGCTTGAGCGTAGGAGCTGACTTCACGGTTCATCGAAGACATAATCAAAGTCGAAGCTGTAGGTATCCTCTGAAAACAACAAATTAGGAAGCCGTGAGCACAAATACTCAGCAAACCGCATACTATCTATCAACAATGTATACATGTAAATATTTTTAAGGGTAAAAGCTGGCTCAAGAGCTAAATGCAAGTTTAAAACATTTTATTTTATTTTAAAGATGCAAGAAAGATTCATTTTAAAATTGTCAAATTTTATTATCTTGCCCCATAGGGATCTCCGTTATCCCAAACGAGGGTTCATTTTAAATGCCGATGTAACTTTCACACCCGACCACATCTCAAAAGCCAGAGTCCAAAACATTTTGAAATAGAAGAGGAGGGAAGAAAACAACACTAATCATCGTAGAAGCTCTCAGGCAGTGTCCCTCTTTGAGACGTGGTGATGCGCATTGACTATAACTCTGCAAAGTTTATGTATCTAGACCCACGAAAAGTGCCATCGAAAACTACCGTCGTAGTCCTAACAAACACATAAGATCCGTCCACAAGCTTTAACTGCCATTACCCGCCCTCCAAGATAGGGATCCCATTGCCTACGCAATCGAGTCCTATAGCTGTGAAGAGCCTACCACTGATCAGGTGGGGTATCTTGATCTCATGTAGAGAGTCATAGCTCTACACCACACTAACACAATACCGGCAACCCATGGGTAAACATCCGGTCTCAGCAAGCTTTAAGATCAAGCTTTTAACCATACAGGGTAACGTGGTGTGCATGAAAAAGCATTGGAGACATGTGACACGATGAACTGGTCCTCATATGCCGGGGCAGGCACTCTTCATCCTCAACGCTAATAACCAACAAGTCTCACAGAAAGATCTCAGCCTGGATCTTCCCGTTGTACCTGTCACAGGTACGCTCACAGGGATTCAAAAGTCCCTCAGCTCCTCGTACTCCAGCCCGCCCCCGCTAAATAGTTTTGTATAGTTATTTGTAAAACTCACACATTTGAATCACAGTTCAAAATCATTTAATACAAATTCTATTTTTGTAGTGGTAGGTGTGAAATAAAAATAAATACGACTAAGCATGGCTAAGCATAAAATAAAATAATTATTTTAAAGCAATCCTAGTGCTCATATTTGTGAAATAATAAATATGCACGGCTTAGAAATGTTGCTAGCAATCCTAGTGCTCATATTTGTGAAATAATAAATATGCACGGCTTAGAAATGTTGCTAGCATATTTTTAAACAGTTGGCATGTAAATTATGGTTGCAAATAAAATATGCAATTTAAAATACTGGGTACAAAAGTGATCAAGCAACGTGGCTTGCCTGCTAGCTCGGGATTGCAGTCGAGATCCGGGTCGTCGAACTGAGCAGTCTCACAGTACTCCTCCACGGGATCATCAGCTAAACACAACACGAACAGAGGTGAGACTAGGTACGCGACAATTTAAATTCGAATAATTAAATTAAAATTTAAATTACTAAGCTAAACGTGCTCAAAATGTTCCACGCGACGTTCTCGACGAGACGAATTTAATGAAACAATTTTGATAATCTTTGGAGACCAAATGTAGTTCTCCAAAAATTCTTAAAGATTTAGATTACGAGAAACTACACTAACTGTAGATCAAATAGCGAACACGCGGGACGCTATGCTTTTCCATCTAACTATCCTCACGAGCAACCAACTCAACAATCTACTGAAAAAGAAAAAACATGACAAAGATTCTGATTCTCACCACAGATGAGAGCGCAGAGGGCTGATGCTGGTGCTGTGGATCCGGGGACGGGAACGGCAATGCGGAACGGAGACGGTCGACCGGGCATGGACGGGGATGGAGTACGGTGACGCGGACTGGATCGGAGGTGCGGGACCAGAGACAGGAACAGGGGACACGCGCAGAACGGGTGACGCGGATCGGCGGGAAACGGCGACGGGCGGTTGACGGCGCGGACGGAGACAGCGGTGGACGTGGGAAGATCGGGCGACGGGCGATGGCTCCAGGCGGTTGACGTGGGATGATCGGGCGACAGCATTGAGACCGTGGCGATCAACGGTGTTGACGGGCGACACACGTGGTGGCGCGACTCCTCTCTTCGCCCGATCTCCTCTTGACTTGAGAAGGGGGAAAGAAAATGAGAGGAAGAGAGAGGGGGTGGTAGGAAGAGATAAGATGGAGAGAAAATTTGTAGGGGAATTAATTAAAGAGGTTTGAGAATTAATTAGAGAATTAATCTCAGCTCAACAAAACTCGCGAACTAAATTATTTCGACGGCAAAAATTAAAAGAAGAAATTTGAATTTAGGATAGAACAAAATTTGAAATAATCTTCGCTTCGACTAAATTGAAAAATCCTGACTGTTACACCCACCACCCCTCCTCTCTCGTCACCCCAGCGCCCTTTCTATCCTCTTTCCACCTTCACCATGAAGATGCTCCGGTTTCCAGGTGATGGATCTCGTCATGGTGGCAGAGGAAGTCCTATGGAGAGGGTTGATGGAGTAGGAGCAGGTATACCTGTCATAGTGTCGTATGATGGCTCCTCGCGCTCTCCGTTTTTAGTCTTCTCCTCCGCTTCATTTTTGAGCTGCATAGGAAAAAAATAACCCAGATCGACATCGCTTAACTCCATTGCGGCGGCGTATAACCGGCGATCTGGATGGACTTCACCTGCGCCGTCTTGACCTCCTCCTTTGGTAAGGTGACGGTGAGCACACCATTCTCCTGGCCGCACTGATCTTCTCCGTCCTTGCGTGCTCGGTGAGCCGGCTATGGTAAGTGAGGCCTGCGCAGGGAAGGAAATTTTTGCGTACAGGTTGTGCAGGGGCAAAGCCAACGTGCTGTGCTGGAGTTTCTGTTCTTTGTCCCAATTGCGGCTGCTTGGTTCATTTGATTTTGCTAATTTGTTGCATTTACCCAGAGTAACTATCCTTCTAAAGGTAACTAAAATGTCACTGTTATTCTTTGTTATTCAATTTATTTTTCTACTTAAATGAGAAAGCCGAGCTTCGTCTGAACTTTCAAAATCATAAAAAAGTGAATGATTAGTCAATAATAAATCTCTAATCCTTAATATGTATCTCTAAGCAATGAAAGTCAGTTTTTTCTGTGAGCTGATGCATGTTTCTAGGATCTTCATACACTAATTAACCAACAGGAAAGAACATCGTCTTCATTGGTCATCAAAGTCTCGACAAGTTCACAATCAGAGAAAAAGCAGGTTTCTCTAAACTCTAATAAAGTGGATGCATGTTTTACTTTTGGTACGCTTCTGACTTTGAGCTCTTATATGTGTGTGTTTTTAGTATACATGAATTGCTTTGTAGCAATACGTAGAACATTCATGTACCATGACCTGTCTCCTTCTGGCTGCACTATATCTCATTGTCTGCTTATAATAATGACATGGATTTATACATTTGGTGACACATTTGAGGGTCAAACTTTGTTGTTGAGGATAAATCAATAATTGAGGTGTCTTGAATCAGTCCTCTCAGCTAGGCCCCCTAGGAGCAGAAAAACACTTTACATGAAGGAGCTAGAGAACTAAGCAGTCATCTAAATCACTTCATTTGCTTGCTACATCTGCGAGAGATGAGTATGAATGGTGTTAAATAGTATCAGGTGACACACCTGACTATGGAAAACTCTGTTGCTGAGGCGTGTTGATTTAAGAGCTGTAAAAAACTTATGTTCTTTTACCGAGACATAGAATCATCGATCTTGACTCTAAAAAGTATCTCCGTTAGTATCATGTTTTTTCTAGTACGGTTTCGTTTCTCTGAAGAATCATAAATATTTCAGTTTTCAGTTTCAGTCTAGAAATGTTTTTAGTCAAAAACAGAATCACTTTGTTAAATTTTAGAAAAGCAAGAAGAGAGATTGAAATGACTAATATATTAATACTAAAAATATCAAAACAACTTTAGAAAATTTTACGAACTAATATAACAATTTTTGAAAACTTTGAGAACTTATAAAACAACTTTAAAAAACTTTAAGAATAACTCAAAAGGTATCTACATCAAGAGTTCGATGAGACGAAGTTAACGGAACAACTTTGAGAATATTTAAAAACTTAGAGAGATATTTTTGAATTTCAAAAGATTTTTACATGGTTAACAGCAAAGTGACTCATCAGTGAAACACTCTCCGAGCCGCTTCACTCATCCAAGAAAAATTCTCAAAAATGTTTCAATTGATTCAACGGTGAAACGTTTCCGTTTTAGTGGTTTGACACTGTTTTAAGTGATTCATTTAAGAATTTGAAACCTTTTAAGCGCCAAACGCACCCATAGATTCACTTTTTTAAATTTTTACAGAAACGCATGTTTTTTATACTATTATCTACCCATTCATAAATTTCTGCGGTAACGTGTCGGAAAATCAAGTAGTTTAAAATGGTTTTCAAGCGATTTTAACGCCGGGTTCTCCTGCCACGTCACTACTAGCAATTCAAGCACGTGGCCACCGGTGGCTTCCTCTCCGCTCTCTAGGGGGAAAAAAAAAACTTACCTTATCTCCCTTCCCTCCGCACGTGCTGCCGCCTATGGCGATGGAAGCCGCGCGCCTCTCCCCGTCCCTCGCCGCCGCGGCCTTCCTCACCCGCCGCCCTGCTCGTGCCTCCCGCTTCTCCTTACGCACCCGACATCCTCTATCTCGCCTCCTTGCTTCAGCCTCCGCATCCGACGGGGACGGCCGCTTCGTCGCCTTGTCCTCGGCTGAGCTCCGCAAGCGCCACGGTCTCTCCTCATCCTCAGGCGTGGCCGACTCCGCGTCCGGCGGAGATGAGAAGCTCCGCTCTCTGCGCCGTCTGTTCGCGCGCCCCGACATCGCCATCGACGCCTACATCGTCCCCTCCCAGGACGCGCACCAGGTATTCGACGCACGCTCCCCACCCCGCCTTACGTACCTAGTTTTTGCGTTAAAAGTTTTTTTTTTTCGTTTTTGCACCCTTTTTTAATTACCCAGGAGAAATAATTAACATGAGAATTTTGCAAATGCCCTTGATATGTATATCAGCTCATCACACACTAGTTTTCAGTCGTGTCGAAAGAAAGTAGTTGCTCATTGAAAGAACATACACAGATACACTTACCGTAGGGTAAAAATATTATAACATCAGGGAAGGACGTTGTGTTCAGAATTTTATCATGACTGCTGACTGCTTCAGTAAAGGAAAGACTGCTTGTCATCGGTGCAAAGATCAATCATTTTTATGTACAAGGCCTTTGGATCATATAAATAAAATTATACACTTCTCATGATAAATGTTACGATATACTTCCATTGCTAGTGACTTCAGAACACCATATTTTTGGGCCTTTCAAACTCTGGTTGACACCTATAGCTTAGAAAATCATCTAAATTTTTATGTAATTTTAAATAATTTCTCCATGCAGGTGTACTGGTTGGACTGGTAGTCCCGTCCAGTATAAATTATGCTCAAAACTCAAAGCTTTAATACAATCTTCTGCTGAAATGATGGAACAATGGAATTATAATATATGCTAGCCACTTATCTGCTTTACTTTTGCTACTTGTGTTCCAGAGTGAGTTCATCGCAGAGTGCTTCATGAGGCGAGCATACCTCACAGGGTTCACTGGCAGTGCTGGTACAGCTGTAGTCACAAAAGATAAGGCTGCCCTCTGGACTGATGGCCGATATTTTCTCCAGGTAACTGCACACGTTAATATCATGGCTTATTTATTTTAGCCAATGGTTCATGTTTATTTCTTCTGTTGCATAGGCTGAGAAAGAATTGAGTCATGAATGGACTCTTATGAGGAGTGGCAATCATGGTGTTCCAAGTACTAGTGAGTGGTTGAATGATATCTTACCAACTGGTGGACGAGTTGGTATTGACCCGGTGAGTTCTTTGCTTTATTCTTCAATACCTAATACTTTTTGAAATTTGGCTGCAAATTTATCTATAATTTTAATAAACATATTTGCTAGTACACATTATTTCATGCCTATATATTATACCATGTTACAGTAGTTCAATTTTTTATATGCTATTTTCATAGTGCTTGGGGACAATATCATCTCAAAGTTGATGGATGTCAGAAAATGACACACTAGACAGATGATTAGTTGCTTAAAACACAGGGCGCGTTTCGCTGCAGCTTGTTACGGCTGCAGCTGCACAGCCATCTGGCCCCATCTTTACGTGGGCACAGTAATCAGTGTGGTATTGTAGCATCAAACCGCTGCGGCCACAGCTGCATGAACGGCAAACGAACAGGCCCACTATTATCTTGGAAGGGTGTGCATATTGGCCTTGCTCTTTGGAAAGGGATTTCATGTTTATTGTTGTTTCTTATCTTGGAAGGGTGTGCATATTGGCCTTGCTCTTTGGAAAGGGATTTCATGTTTATTGCTGTTTCTTTAATATCAGTTACACTATTCTCTAGTAATTTCTTATCTGCTTGTTCCCTTTTTCAATTGATATTTCTGTTTTGTTTCAAAATGTGACCCTTCCCCGGACCCTGCGAGTGGGAGCTACATGCACTGGGCTGTCCATTTTTTATACTTTTCTCTGTCTAATCTTCTTTCCTTTATTTGTTCGAAGGATGCAGTTTCTTTTCTCATTTGATGCTGCTGAAGAACTAAAGAATGCAATTCTGTCCAAGAATCATGACTTGGTCTTGATTCGGAGCATGAACCTAATTGATGAGATATGGGGAGATTCAAGACCAGAGCCCCCCAAAAAACCAACTAGGATCCATGACATCAAATATGCTGGCATTGATGTTGTATCAAAATTGTCTTTCGTTAGGTCACAACTTTCTGAAAATGGTTGCGATGCTGTGGTTATTTCAATGCTTGATGAAGTTGCATGGTTGTTGAACATGGTAATTTCACTCTCTGCAGTTTGTTTAATGTTAGATGTACTAGTGAGTATGCCGGACTTGACGTACCTGAAATTAATTCCATTGTGGTCTCTTTAAGCTTTGCATGTCTTTATGATTAGTCACTTAGTATTTATTTGCTTTCTGTCAAAGGCTTCATGTATTTTAGCATTTTTTTATTACATGCTTGCCATGACTTAATTTGTATCATCATTTTTATGAATCTTACTTACATTTACTTGCAGAGAGGAAGTGATGTCCCACACTCACCTGTATTCTATAGCTATTTAATTGTGGAAGTTAGCACTGCTACATTGTTTGTGGATAATAACAAAGTATCTCAAGATGTTTTGAATCACCTCGATAAAGC